>LVTN01000617.1:0-42648 GCA_001649415.1 Musa itinerans | reverse complement strand
TCGAAAGATATATTACTTTATTCATAAATACTATTTAATCACTTGGAGAAATTTTTAAATTTGAACAAGTGGGGGATTGTTATAACAATTGTTCAAATTAAAAAAGAAAAAGAATTTCTTTTCAAAAGATTTATTTGAAAAGATGTTTTCTTTTGTAGTTATTTTGGTAGTTATTTTTCAAAGGTTGTGTCTTTTGAGAAAATATCTATAAATAGGTATTTGAGGGTAAATTATTAGACATCTTTTTCATACTCCTCTTCTTTACTTTCCAAGTGATTGAATGAGATATTATCTAATTCCTCTTTGAAGTAAATAGGTATTTGAGGGTAAATTATTAGACATTTTTTTTATACTCTTCTTCTTTACTCTCCAAGTGATCGAATGAGATATTATCTAATTCCTCTTTGAAGATTCTTTATTGTTTGCTCAATACAGATCTTCTAAAGGCTTGTCATACCCACTAAAACTATTTGCATCAAACCCATAGCAATCTTATTGAGAAGAGGGTGCAAATATCGTTTTTAGAAAAGTATTTATACACGTTTCAAGCCTAAATATATTTCCTATAGTATTCTTGATCTTGTGTTTATTATTTGTTTCCATAGTGTTTTTATCCTCTTCTTTATCGTATTTTTTTCCAACAGAGAATGTCAGAACAGCTTATGTTTTAATTATTAGCACTTTTTATGGGGCGGACTGTGGTGCTGTAGAATTCACCAGGAAACTCATTTCGAGAGCTATAATACAATTTGGCCTTAACAAAATTAAACCATGAGGAGAAAGTTTTTACAAAAAAATGGACAAGATGAAAATTTTAAATTCCCAAAAATTTTCCAAAGCCTTAAATTCAAAGGGAAGACTCGTCATGATCTAAACTAATTAACCAGTATACTGCCATGATCCATCACCAGAGAATCAGAGCTTTTTATCATATTTTTCTAATTCTCCTTTTTGTGATGATGACCACAATGTTCTGTAACTTCTTGGTGATGTTTGTTGTGGCATGTTTCTTAGAATCTCATATCTCATAGTTTTTTCTTGAATCCTTCTTTGTCATGTTGACCACAAGGATTCAAAATTTCTTGGTTATGGTTGTGGCATAGTTCTTAGAATCTCACTGTTTCTTCTCTTAAAGTAAGAGTGGAACCTAACTCTGCTGCCTTTGATCGTTATTGATCTTTGTTCAGCTTCATGTGACTAACAGAATTTTATTTTTGGATTCACTTAAGCTGGTTTAGCAAAATTGATGGTTCTATGTGAAACATGTTATTGTTTGATGATGAGACTTTTCTCCTTGTGCGTGTCTTATCATGTTTTGTGCTATGATGTTGGATAATTTGGATTTTTAAACATCATTAAGTGGCATTTAATAACTGTAAGCACAACAAACAATTTTAAGACTACTTGAATTAATAGAAGAAACAGTTCCGTTGGCATCTTAAATTAATAGTTTTCTTTTCATGTTACAACATTATACGAGTAATTGCTGTAGATTTGGTTCCAGTACAGGTATTTTACAGCGTTTTTAGCCTATGGTGGCATCAACCTAATTTTGGCAGCGGCGGCAGCTGCACTCTGTGCTTATGTTGCACCTGCAGCTGCTGGGTCTGGCATACCTGAAGTGAAAGCATACCTAAATGGAGTTGATGCTTACTCCATACTAGCTCCTAGCACGCTCTTTGTGAAGGTGAGTTCTAACTTAAACTCATTATCTTAATAGTTTCTTCTTGTTAATGACATGTCAATCCATCCATTCATTTCATCCACTAGATGTCTAAATCTAGCTAGCATCTTTCTTTTCATATTGTAATCAATTAATAATCGGGATCTATTAAATGGCATTTTTGCGAGTTGTGACTAATAACAAATTAATAATAACATTAAAATGTGAAAAATGCTCTCTTGAATAGCACCACAAGATGTTCAAATCACATTTCACCACAATAGACAGATCATATCCTACAGATTCTTTGTATCTTTAGGGACTACTACCTTGCCCTGGAGCTTTCAACACAGCCCATCATATTGCCTTACTGTAGGGGTTTCCAAAGATACACCTGTTGTTTAGGAAGCTTCTTATTTGAAAAATCTTCATTTCAAGTTCCAAGCTAAAAATAAATCCTTTGTTTAGCAGATTCTCCCTCAAATCGAATAAATCTTCCAGTTTACTTGAATGATTGAGTAAAGGTTGGATAAGGTCTTCAAATAAGATATATTCTGGAAAATTGAAATGTCATCTATAATCGACATTGTGAAAGATATTATTTTTCCTATTGTCATCAAGTATTTTACCAGGACACACTAATAATGCTTCGGAATTTTACATCTTGCAAGAAACATCCAAGAACACAAATTAGTAAATATTAGTTATATGAAGTAAAAGAACTTCTAAAGTAATATGTGCCTTTTTCTGTCTCAATACTCCAGATTTTTGGGTCAATTGGTGGGGTTTCTGCCGGATTTGTATTGGGTAAGGAAGGACCTATGGTACATACAGGAGCATGCATTGCCAACTTACTTGGACAGGGTGGATCTCGCAAGTATCATCTAACATGGACATGGCTCAGATACTTCAAAAATGATAGGGATCGACGAGATCTCATAACCTGTGGATCTGCAGCAGGAGTAGCAGCTGCTTTCCGAGCACCTGTTGGTGGTGTTCTCTTTGCCCTTGAAGAAGCAGCTTCTTGGTAAAGTTATTTGTTATTACTATTATTGCTTTCCACTATTATTACTGTGATATTAAGATCAGCGTAGGTGATTTTGAATAGGCAATCAGCTGCCAGGTTTATGTAGATCAAAGTGAACCTTATGGCATTCACTTTAGCAGCAATATACCCGGAGGTTGGTTCTGACACAAATATGGCAGGTTGAGGAACAATCGAGTAGTTTCAAATATTTGTACCGACATGACTCAAAACTGGAAGCAGTTGAATCTCATAAATGTTCGTATTGTTGTATTACATTTTGGTCTATAAACATAGGCAAAAGAATTTTTTTGAATAGCATAAATTGTTTTTAGAAATTAAATTATCATGTTCTTCAAGGCAGTACCTAAAACTTTTACCTCAAGAGCTTGAAAGTGCGAGAAAAAGAAGACCCTTGGATAATGAATAATTCTAATGTCCAAAATCGAGTTGCATATGTTTGTGCATCAAGAAATTAATACTTATATTGCTACTTGCTTTCTCATCATCATCCTCATTAAGTTTTTCTCTTTCTTTGTCTTCAGGTGGCGGAGCGCTCTTCTGTGGAGAACATTCTTCACAACCGCTATTGTAGCTGTCGTGTTGCGAGGCTTAATAGAGTACTGCCGCAGTGGAAAATGTGGACTATTTGGCAAGGGAGGATTAATAATGTTTGATATAAGTTCAAATGTTTCCACATACAGTACTCCTGATTTGATAGCTGTAATAGTTCTTGGAGTCATTGGAGGTGTATTTGGAGCCCTCTTCAATTATCTGCTTGACAGGATCCTTCGAACTTACAGCTTTATAAACGAGTAAATTCCTAATGTTTTTTTTGGATATTAGCATACTACTGTTAGTAATTGTACCAGGAACTCTCTCACTTGTCTATTAATCACAACTTGAAAGCTTTAAGTTCTCGAATTGATTTAACAAATTCGTTTAATTGCAGGAAAGGTGCTCCATTCAAGATTCTACTCACTGTCACTATATCGATCCTCACATCTTGCTGCTCCTACGGGCTACCTTGGCTTGCCAAGTGCACTCCTTGCCCCAAGGATCTTGAAGAGGAGTGCCCAACTGTTGGCCGCTCAGGAAACTTCAAGAATTTCCATTGTCCCCCAGGTTATTACAATGATCTTGCTTCACTCTTCCTTAACACCAATGGTGATGCCATCCGTAATCTCTTCAGCGGTGGCACTAGTAATGAGTTCCATACGTCTACTCTTTTTCTATTTTTTGCTGCAATTTACGGCCTTGGACTTGTGACATATGGCGTTGCCGTACCTTCTGGTCTCTTCATTCCTGTTATACTTGCTGGTGCTACCTATGGTCGAATCATTGGGACTCTTTTGGGTCCCATCTCAGAACTCGATGCCGGTCTCTTTGCCCTTCTTGGAGCGGCATCTTTTCTTGGTGGAACTATGAGAATGACAGTCTCTGTCTGTGTTATTCTCCTCGAACTGACTAATGATCTTCTAATGCTCTCGTTGGTTATGCTAGTTCTTCTTATATCCAAGACTGTCGCTGATTGCTTTAACAAGGGAGTCTACGACCAGATTGTTATGATGAAGGGCTTGCCTTACATGGAGGCTCATGCAGAGCCTTACATGAGGCGCTTGGTTGCCGGGGATGTTGTCTCAGGGCCTCTTATTACCTTTTCTGGCGTGGAGAAGGTGGGAAACATAGTACAGGCATTAAGATTGACTGGTCATAATGGATTTCCAGTGATTGATGAGCCACCATTCTCAGATGCTCCTGAGTTGGTTGGGCTAGTATTGCGATATCATTTGCTCGTTTTGCTAAAAGGAAAGAGATTTACGAGGGAAAGGGTGAAGACTGGGGTAAAAGAGATCTTACAAAGGTTTGGTGCCTTCGATTTTGCTAAAGCCGGATCGGGTAAAGGACTGAAGTTTGAAGACTTGAACATCCTTGAAGAGGAAATGGATATGTTTGTCGATCTCCATCCAATTACAAATACATCACCCTACACAGTGGTTGAGACAATGTCATTGGCTAAAGCTGCTGTCCTATTCAGAGAGCTTGGCCTCAGGCACCTTTGTGTTGTGCCAAAGACTCCAGGGGTAAGAAATCCCTTTCCTTTCATGAAAATATATACACATGCGACTTTTACATATTTGTATACATTTACACAGTCTTTCACTATTTCAAATGTTTGTGTATTTGCAAATTTTCAATGACATCTATCATAAACTTATTCACAAATATACTGCATCATATGGACATGTTTGATATAGTTGCACTCTGCCCGTTGATTTGGGGTTAAACATTATCTTCTGTTTTTCTTTAGCTTAATTTAGTTACATATACCATTATGTTTGTTAAAACCTTTGAAACCCTATGCTTTGATTGTCTATTGCTTGACATTTGAAGCATGAAATCTTTAGCTTTTCCTGCAAATTCATGCAATTTTGACATTCAGTGAAGTATGGAAGTGATCAACAATATTTCTTGCTAAGGAGTTAGTGGAAGATACAAATTAGAGTCCAGTGGAACAATCATATAGCGAGAGCAGCAGTTCTTGGTGCCCATCTTGCGAGCTGCCGCTGTAGGATGGGTGAACCTAGTTTGCTTAATAGAAAGGGAAAATAAGAGCAAGGACTTCCAAATGAAGCCCTTCTTTTATGAATCCAATTTGTATTAAAAAGAATTTATTATTAAAAAAAATATTATTGGGGAAAATAAATCATGATAAGATTATCATGATCTTCTCAATATTTTGATATTATGTTAGCATGATTCTAAATCATAGAATTTATGATAATATATCGATAAAGATTATGATCTTTTAGATCATGAAATGATTTAGCGAATATTTTATATTTATTATTAATTTATAAATCATGTAATTACCATATTTTATAATCTCTCTTTGTGTATATAAATTTATATTCACTATTAATAAAATTCAACTAATCATTTCTTCTCATTTATCTCCTTTATGGTTAAAACTAATGGCAAGTTCTGATCTAGAGTACAGCATGCTTTCATTGCACATCAAATTCGAGATAAACTACATCAAAATATGACCAATAAATTTGATTAGCTTGTAGTTTGATTTATTAAGCTGACATAAAAATGATCTTTCTTTTTATTTAGTGCAGTGAAAATCCTTATAATAAAGATAAGGCATTCATAATCCCTCTAAAGTAGGTGATTCTTGTATTTAACCATCTACATTTAAGTGTAGCAAATATATCTTTAAAAGTTAAATACTTGTTTTTATGCCCTTGAGGTTAATTTCCATAAGCTAACCATTAAAGTGGAGGCTTTGTAGCTTTAATTGGCATTGATGCCCTTTAAAACTGTCCTTTAAATCATTATGAAAAAATATATTAGGTATTTTAAATTTTTATTTTTTTAATTCAAACCATCTATTGCTATTCATGGTTGGTATGATTGACCTGAGTGTCATTTTTTTTTTAATGAATGTTAACATGAGGAATATTTATGGAGGGAATATATGCTACATTAAAATTTATAGGGGCAAATATGTCATTTGAGACTTTGCAAGGATAATTATATAAAGATCCCACAAAAAAAAAAGTGACATATTTGCTATTGTCATATTTTCTATTTTTTCAAAATTAAAATTGGAAAATTATGCAAAAGAAAAAATTCTTGTCATCTTATTTCTATCTGTTTTTTTGTTGATTATAGAAGTCACATTCCCTACCTTTTTTTTTTCTTATATTTTTAAGTCATAATTAGCTAATTTAATGATGATGATATCTTTTTTTCATAATCTTATAGTCTATATATCTACCTTCTCATTGTGGAGAAAGGATTGCTTTACATCTTGATTTGAGTAATTTATGAATTCCTTTGCTTGTTGATATATAAATTTGTGACTGGTTGGGTCAGTTTAGTTTGGCGACCGGAGATCTTTGGTAGCTACATATTAACATTATTCCTTTATGCATAACTCTGCACAAACAAATTCTTTATGATGCATTGATACACCTACTTGATTGCTTGCAGAGGCCTCCTATTGTAGGAATTCTTACACGACATGACTTCACGCCGGAGCACATCCTTGGACTATTTCCCCATATCCATCCCCACAAATAGGCCTCTGTGTTACAATTTGCTCTCTTTTTTGTCTGTCATATTACTTGATAATTATCCTTTTTTGTTGTTGTGATTTTTTCCTTTGGAAGGCAAAAAGATCAATGAAACTTAAGATTGTCGAAAGATTTAACGGAATTGATTAGATGGTACTTGCTGCAAACTGTTTAGCTCCTGATATGATGATATATACAAAGATATATGATATTTTCGAAACATACTTTCGTGAAGAACTCGAAACCGTTTCCTCTATCACCTTTAAATTACTTCATCATGTCATTGCTTCATATTGTAAACACCCTTATATTAATCAGAGCCTGATGCTTCTATTAACTACAAGAAAATTGTAATTGAGTAGTTGGATAAGTCGCAAAGATGTGTTGTTGGTTTCGAAATTATTTGTTAGCAATATAGTCGATATGGATGAAATTATTTGTTAGCAATATAGTCGATATGGATGAAACCAATCAAGTCAATTGTCTTGTATGTATTGCTTAATCTTGTGACTTGACCTATTATGACATCTAAAATACAAGTTTTGCTCCATTGTCAGGTATGACGCTGCCAGTGTTGGTTCTACTTAGTCCTGGTATCTAGTAAATTGTGCTACTATTTCTTTTATTTGATTTATAAGATCTTGGATGTATTTTTCAATTTAAAAAAAAGAGCTTTATTTCAATAGATCACTAGTAAAACTTTATCAGTTATGCAGAAAAATAACATTATTTCATATAAGTGAATTTTTTATATTATGGGTGAGTTCATCGATATTATAAAGTTCATAATATTTCCGATGCAATGGAGTAAAGTTTGTCAAACAATAATTATAAATGTGAAGTACGATATACACTGTTCTAAAATAAATAAATAAAAATTATAATTATCCTACAAGAACTATATTAAAAATTGTTATGTTCATTTTCTAGTTACTAGGACTATGCAAGACATTATCAAATTCAAATGATCAAGATGTAAATTCGCACCACGATTGTACAAAATATAATATATATTCCTTTATGAGAGGAGTTGATGTTCATCCACCTACATGCATCTTGAGCCAAATGTTTGGGAAGTGATATGCGTAATGTGATAAAATTAGGACTACGTAAGTTTTATATTTTCTATTTAATAACTAATGTAAAAAAAATCATATATAATATCAGGCCAAAATCAGTGAATTATCCATTAAAAATATGAAAACATATCATTATTGTTGCTCTTTGTTAGTTATTAGTTGTTACATGTCATTGCTAGTTTGTAATAATTTACCAACAAACCCCCCATTTTTTAATTTTTCACCAACCAACTTTCTTATCATCACTATCTTAATTGTAGGATTTCCTAACCTCAATCAACACAGGTTTATGCTTTGACAAGAATTACGTAAATTGTTATTCATTTCTTACCTCACTTTGCCCATCTTACCACAATCAACAGGTTTATGCTTTGACAAGAATTACGCAAATTGTTATTCATTTCTGACCTCACTTTGCCCATCTTACCTAACAAGGGATGGGCCTTCAACTACTTCAACTATTATTCCACTTTCATTTATTACAATTGTCATAGCTAATAAGACAAGAAGTCCCTTGAGATGCATTTCCTGAAGCTTGTATCACCACTAAAGGAATTTGAGGAATTTGATCTGTCTCCTATTGTGAAAGAACAATTTTTTGAAATAGATCAATGTCACAAGGATATGAGATAAGAGATAAGAGATAGGAGAATGAGCCAACATCTCAGCCTATCTATAGTCTCCATTTTCTCATAATAACTAAGAGGAATTGATTCTTTAGGATTTTACCTTGTGAATTTAGAAACCTTTGATGGGAGTTTCGAACCCATTTGAGCGAGCATATAGTGATTTTTATGGCTTAGATGACCTTATATGGAATTGTCGATGCACGGACGTGTCGATTCTTTAGAATTACTTTATATGATATAGCTCTAGAATGGTAAACACATCAACCTCGATCTCAATCAACTCCTTTGGTCAACTTGGTAAAGAGCTCGAGTTCAACTTTATGAATTACAAATTTCTCGAAAAGTTTATAGCTCTTTCTTGACAATCCACTAAATGGAAAATAATTTTATTAGAATACACTAAGAGATTTTAAGACCGTATTTGAGCTATATTTGTTCATGCTTATTAACATCTTCATCTCTTTAACCATCTATCTAAAATTTATGCAAAAAGCTAACTAATATATTGTGGACGAATCCTTAATAATAGAAAAAAAAATGATTGGGAAAAAGCTGACAAAAGATGAGCGATCCTCTCAACCCACTCCAAGCAATCGACCTCAGAATGAGGGACCTCCTTAGAAAAATTATGCATCATCTAGAAGAGAATTTATACCCCTTAATACATCTCATTCGAAGGTGTTTTGGTAAATTAAGGAAAATGGCTTTCTTAGGGCACTCCTAGCCTAATTGTCACCTATGAGGAGGAACAAAACCAAATACTAATAGTTACATATAGAATATGACTGACACTTATGACTACTTTAACATGAAATAATAAACTGAAGAATTAATCAAATATGTATACCTCAACTGCTACCTCCATCAATTCCAAGATGAATCCTCACCTTCGGGGCCTTATTGAGCAATATATAATACAATATACAAATCTTATGCCAAAGACATATTAATCAAAAGATATCATATGCATGAGGATCCTGATATTTCAAAGAAGAGACAACTAAGCATTTAGACCTTGACCATGATGATGTATTAGTAGTCTTAGTCAGGATCCTAAATGCTTGAGTCAAAGGAGTCCTTATTGATACTAGGAGCTCTATCAACATCATCTACTTTGACACCTTACAAAACTATTGACTTGACCCCTAAGGATCTACAATCTATATCCTTCACTCTCATAGGCCTCATTAGCGATTTAGTTATACCCCTTAGAATGACATCTTTATGTGACCTTCAAGTTTAGTACTCATTTCAAGGTTGTCAAGGTGAAGTTCCTAGTAGTCAATATGACTTCCACTTACAATGCAATTATCGAGCAACCCAACCTCAACTAACTCAATATGGTAATAACAATTTGCTACATGATACTCAAGTTTCCAACTAGCGAAGGGGTTAATAAGTTCTGAAGCAATCCATTGGAGTCACAGTAGTGTTATCTAACTTCAATGTCTCTCATAAATAAGATAACACTAACAATATAGTAGCTTAATCTTAGGTAGGTTTATCTTAACGATCATCTCATCTCGAGGTCAAAAAATCTCTAATTGAATTGTCCTTAGATCTGACTCAACTAGATCAAGCCTAAAAGTTAGGATTGTTTTATCTGAGGAGGGCAAGAGTGAACTTATTAACTACATGACTCTTAATTTAAAAGTCATTGCTTGGTCTCACAGTGACATGCATGAAATTGATTGAACTATGGTGTAATACTGACTCAATAATCTACTACTATAGTTAATAATTAGATAAAAATATCTATTAATATTGTTATTAACCATAGGTTAAAATGTCTATTAGTATATTTTTAACCTTTTAGTAGTTTACACACTTTATTACTAAACTTAAATCATATATATTAATAGTCTATTATTATAGTTTTTAACTACAGGATAAATATCTACTAATGTGATTATTAACCATTGGTTGAAATATTTATTATTATAATTTTAATCGTAGTTTAAAACACACTATTACTATAGTTACAAACTATAGTAATATGTCAACTTTTCTATTACCATAGTTTTTTAGGTTAAAAAATATAAGGATATATACCTAAGAGCCATAGGTAAATGTGTATTTTGTTATGAGTAATTATTACCTAATTCAACAAAAGTCAAAGAGGTTTGCCCCTGATCACTGATCAATAATAGTAGGAAAGAGATAAGTTTTTTAATGCTGACATTATTTGTGAGGTCTAATATCTGAATTAATTTTATAAACATTATACTTATGAAGAAAAATAATGAAAAGTGAAATATGTCTATTGACTATATGACCTCAATAAGGCATGTCCTAAGGTCAATTTTCTTCTTCTATGAATTGATTAATTGGTTAATGCAACTTTAGAGCAAGAGTTGTGAATTTTTATATGTGCGTTTTCAAGTTATAATCGAATTAAAATGGTTATTATGAATTCAGAAAAATATTGTTATAAAGTCATGTGATTCAAAATAAAAAATGTAGGTATCATATACTAGAGGATGATTAATAAAATATTTAAAGACCAAAGATTACATCATGGAGACCTATGTGGAAGATTTTTTAGTTAAATGCCACAAAGCTAACAATCATTTGGCCAACTTTGAAGAAACATTTACCATCACTAAGAAACTCCGAATGTACTTAAATCCTTCAAGGATAAGGTTTAAGATTAAGATCTAGCCTTATTCGGGAAGAGTAAGTTTCAAAGATTTATTTACTATGTCACCCATGCCTTTAGGGATGTATAATAATATTATCCAACTTTAAAAGATGAATGAGAGGAGGGTAATTATTGGTGACATAGAAGTGTTGGAGATGACCTCTCTTGCCATGATAACTTTGACCTAGGGGAGAAGTGGGGCTAGAAAGAAATGAAAGAGGGAAGGGTATTAATGATCGATCTGAACCCAAGAAAGATGGAAAAGAGTAAAAAAGAAGATATCTCACATCTTCAAAATAGAGTTCGAGAATTCATTGAGCATTCTAAAGTTTAAACATTTAAAATTTTTAAACTCAAAGTTTATAAAAGACATGAGAAAAATGAAGGCCAATTGCCCCCTTTATATAAGGGCATATTAACCCTCAAGTTCTAAAACTAGTTCGATTATCTAATAATTCAATTGAAAGGATAATGTGATAGTTGTTGGTTAGACATGGAAGATTAAATGCCAAGATTGCTATCTCCTCAAATCCCTGTGTGGCTAAATTTTGAAGTGAAGCTTTTTGATTGGCTCTTGGAAACTAATCATCAAGTAATAAGCATGAATGCTTAGAAGCTAAATCAAACCAGATCATATGTTATAATCAAGGTAGAACACTTGCAAAAATTCAAGTGATAGTAATAGATTGCACCAATGGATTTGGACTATTGTAGTGTCCATTATACAAGATTAAGCACAAAGTAACAAAAACTAAATATACATGATTCTTACAATGATAAAGCAAAAATAACTCAATGATGTGACAATAATCAAACATAGCCATGAAGCATCTCCTAATCACCATGTGATCGAATTCAACCATCACATATTGCTCGACAACAATGTGACAAAACTTGACCATAAAGCATATTCTAATCATGATGTGATTGAGTAGTATCACTCGATGACAACACAATTGACCTTGGCTGTAAATTATTTCCTTATTACATTGTAGTTGAATCCTGCCATGAAGTAGAGCTCGATGACGATGTGGTTGAACCCATCTATGAAGCATCACCTAATCACGATGCATTTGAAACTGGTTATAAAATATTGCTCAATGATTATGCTAATCATGATGCAATCAAACTCGACCATGAAGTATCTTTTGATCATGATATGATCAAATCTAATCATGAAGCATCTTTTGGTCATAATGCCACAATCCCTTTCATATATCGAAACATGATGGGGTAAGAGATAGGAGTTCAGACATTTGTCTAATCTAACAATATGTTATATATCCCATTGTGCATCTCGTTAGCTCATTACATTAATTAAATAAATCATCTTATAATGATATCAACTTGGTCCTAACATAAAGTCCACTCAACTTTCAACCTTAGTTAGTAGTCTCCTGTATTAGTATTAGTATGAATGTACTAATAATTCAATGCACATCTTTCACTATCTAGTTCTAGCCAATGGTTTCGCATAATTGCCCCATGATTTAACTCCTATTTCAATTCAATGATACTCTTGCCCATCATAAAAGGTCCCCTAAGTGTATCCTTAACTAAGACTAAGAGAATACTCTTTGACTATTCTTGATATCATCCTTATTGACCTAAGTGTCGGAGGGATATTTATTAAGAATGCAATGATCGTAGCTTTGTAGAAATGTCTTTAAATCACTTCACTTCCTAATACCGAACATGTGATGAGCTTGAGAATTAAATCCAATTTGGATCCAGGCCCTATACATGTTAAATAATCCAAATTGATAGAGGATCATAATATTAAAAAAAATATATTCTACCAACACCTACACACAACTCACATGACTCTATCAACTAACTACGAAGGGTTGCGCTTTAACCATTTTGCGGTATGAATTTTCACTTAAAATGATCACCTTGCCAAACATAAAGAGTGATGTATTAGTTAATTCAACCATGTGGGCCTGAGCACAGAAGCTCATATTCCTCCATAGATAGAGGGTAATAATTGGTGGGGCTACGAAGGGTTATATTAACTAAATGTCAATATCAAACTGAGTTGTACTCATATAGATGTATCAACTTAATCGATTCAATAGGTCAAATTTATTGATCTACAAATTTTTTTATCAAAATCTATTGTTGTTCCCACCAAACCCATCAATAAGTTGAACTATTCAGCTTTCTTAACTATTATATGTATTTGTATCCTCAAGAATATTTCATATTTTTTAAGACAAAATTATATTATATTTATCCTTTCAAATTAATTATTTATATATTTTGCTATCTAGATGTAGGTTTAATATATATGTACCACATAATTCTTAAGAATTTATAAATATGTTACTATAGTTAACATTTGTTAGTTAATTATTATTATCACAAACATAAAAAACTCTAATCAACATTAAACGAAAAAGGAAAAAAAAGTCAACTAGGGTAGAGAGAGAGAGAAAAGAAGATTAGATTAAGATAATGCATGAAAGTTATATATTTTACATATTTATACCTAAAACATTGGTCTAGTAGTGGTATACTAAAATTCCTTACCAAAAGATTAGGATTCGAAACCTTATTTGATATATTTTGATATTTTAAGTATTTAAAATTTTAAACTAATCTCATAATTTAGTGTAGCTACATATATGTCATTTCGACATGACTCAACATATTGGTGTCCATGTCAGCATTCGAGTTGGTATCAATATCATTATCTACATCGAAGCCTAATCTACCTTTACGCCAACAATCACTACGTGAGCTCATATTACTATAACCTCGTAAACTATTCGAGAATAGTTTGTTTTTGAAATCATTCATAAAATGGATTTATAGTTAAACTTCTCCTTATAATAGGAACTTGGAGGTTTGAAATGTTCTCTACAATTTAGAGCTAGAGATATACACATTTTAAGATTTTGAATTGTTTGAAACTAACACATTTTAAGATCATGAATTGTTCGAAACTAACTTGAGTGCTAGAGGATTTATACTAGAAATAACCTAATATGACTTTTATAAGTATTAGACAATCATTCACTCTTCCAATTTATGCTTAAAAATTTAACTCTTTATGCATGCGACTATACTCTTGAATCATGTTGAACCGGTTCAATAAAATTCTTATAATATGAAAAACACTTACTATTTAAGTTGATCGAGCCACCCTTACAAACCATTAGATATGATGTTGATAAGCAGTATCCTACCTAAACGTTGTGGATCTCACAAATCAAGTTTCTTCCTTAAAGATCCTATTGATCTTTTTTTCTCCAACATGATTCGATCCATCGATCCTATTGATCTTTTTTTATCCAACATGATTCGATCCATCGAAGTATGGTTTTCCTTTTTTGATACGCAAGGGGGTGACCACAGCTATCGAGCTTTGGCGTTATAAGAATGGACAAAGGCATGACTTCAAATGCAAACCTTGAGTTCGGTCCCACTCCAAGATTTCCGTCATGTAATTTGCTAGGGGGGATTGACCCTACAGCTTTGTGTAGGCCATAAGATTGCTTGGATTCTCCTTAATTTAGATCAATCTATTTCTCTCTCCATGCATGGCATCCTCAATTTTTAGAGAGGCTATTAGCTAGATAGGTGGTCACATGGTTAATTATGTTTGAGGTTGGTAAGTTCATTTGCAGTTCATGATTGAAAAGATCTCAAAGAAATCAAAAATCATGTAAATAAAGAGTTTATTACTCTATAAATACTTTTTTACCTTGTATATTTGTAGATTTTGTAGTATAATGTAAAATAAATACTTTGAATGTTCTCGAGAATTTCTTATAAGAAATTTTTTCTTCAGAATTTATATACAGATGATAATTAAATTAAACCATGATGAAGTCTAAGATAATTGTTGACCTCATTTTTCATCTTTATTAGAATATTGGAAACTTCACAGGAATATTATTCAAATTTGAAAACAAAAATCAAACCGAAGAATTGATCTTTATATTCAAAGCACAAATCAGTATAAATGAATAAACATACAAGTATCTATTGCTTAGCAATAAAAAAGTGGATTTTGTCATTAATTTTCAACTTTTTGGATTCTTTTAAACTATGTATTCTTGCAAAATCTAGAAATAGCACATATTTTCCCATATTTATCTCTTATTTTAACATTTATTCATAAATTCAGTTTAATAATCACCAACTATATAGTTAGTAGTAGCTAATTTACATTGAAATATTAATAATTAAGATATAAATAATGCATAATAATCTCATCACCATAAATATTTTTAATATATTAATTTTAATTAGAATTCTAATATATATACTCTAATAATTAGCCGATTAAGATCTTATACATAAGCTTTAGAGTTTAGAAACAACATATTGTTAACTTAAGCTTAGAGTAAAAAAATAAAATTATTCATATATATATATATATATATATATATATATATGAGAGAGAGAGAGAGAGAGAGAGGGAGACAAAAAGGGAAAAGAAATCCATCATCAGATCTAACAGAAAGGCACAAAGATAATGTTTGTCCAGATCTGCAATTTGCACAAGATTCTGCTTGACCAACTACCAACTGTCTCCACATTCCTGTTCCAACTCTCCCCGTTCCGTTCTAATTGCCTTTCCCAGCTTCCATACGTCGTACAACAGCAACAACATGGTAAATCCATTCAATGCTCAGGGGTATACCGATCAATTCAGCCACAAACACTGCCTTGCTATATCATATTTCCTCACCAAGACGATGACGCACAGGGCACTGTTTTAACAAGAGTATATAATGCAATAGGTCCTACTCCTTGGAGTATTTCCCTTTCTTGCCTTTAGCTTTTTCTTCCTCCCCCTCCCCCTCACACACACACACACACTCTCTCTCTCCTGTCTCTCTCTCTATCTCTCTCTCTTTCCGACTCCCCTTCTCAATTCCCTAACCCTAACCAAGCACATCTCCAAACCGTCCAAACTAGATTTGGTGGGCTGTTCTTGCTCATAACATCTAGACCACTTGCAGGTTAGGCCTCCTTGGAGGAGGGGGTGAGAGGAGAAGGAGGAAAGGAGGAGGAGGAGAGGAGAAGGATCTGGGGAGAGGGGGGAAGATGTCTCCACCTAATGTGGCAGGCCAGTTTGGAGACACCACCTACACCA
The DNA here is from genome assembly GCA_001649415.1 of Musa itinerans. Classification (NCBI taxonomy): domain Eukaryota; kingdom Viridiplantae; phylum Streptophyta; class Magnoliopsida; order Zingiberales; family Musaceae; genus Musa; species Musa itinerans. The sequence continues at coordinate 26,417 of LVTN01000617.1, read as the reverse complement.
AGGTCTTTGTGGGAGGGCTTGCTTGGGAGACCCAGAGAGACACCATGAGGAAGTACTTTGAGCAGTTTGGAGACATCCTGGAGGCTGTGGTCATCAATGACAAGAACACAGGAAGGTCCAAAGGCTATGGTTTTGTGAGTCCTCGTTCCTTCTCCTTTGATTTCTTGCACCTGGTTCTTGAGGTGCGATCCTTAACCATGCCTCAGAATTAGGATCTCAGGACTCATAGATCAGTGTTCTTCATGGATTTAAGGTGACATTTCGAGAGCCGGAGGCTGCGATGAGAGCTTGCTTGGATCCCTCGCCGGTGATCGATGGAAGGAGAGCTAATTGCAACCTTGCGTCCTTGGGGGTTCAAAGATCTAGACCGACAACTCCTCTTCATGGTACATAAAGCTTCACTGTTGTGCTTATTCTTTTCCTTTCTCTTTGGTGCTTTAAGTGTGTGTTTCTATGTGTGATGTCAAGCACAAATTTCACAAACAAAACGGAGTCATGATAGAAGCGTTAACAAGTAGGATAACCTCTTAAGATTGTTGCCTTGTTAGTTCCACCTCTTGTTTTGTTTTGTTTTTTTTTCCTCTATTTGATCTTTTCATAAACTCAAATATCACTGTTTTGATTCAAGTCTGCAACAATTTATTCTACCACTGGCATGTTACCATAAGACATGTAGGCTGTTTGATCAGGTATGATCAATATGACTGCTGCTTCCTTGTGTTGTTCTTCTTATTAAAAGGTGTGGTTAAAACTTATAGTGTAGCATCAGAAAAGAAGAAAAAGCAGAAACACAAAATTGTGCTTTTAGAACAATACTAAACCTGGTCATTTAACACAGTAAAGGCAAACTCATTAACAACAATAATAATGTCATCATACTTGGGCATGTTACCATGCATGATGTGGTTCATTTCTTTTTACCTTGGATTCCATTTTACGGAAGGAGACAGTAACTGAGGTTGACAGCTAGAGTTCAATCGATACAGTTTGACTGGAGTTGATGATGGTGATACAGTGTGGTTGTGTGGTTTAATTAACTCGCAGGAGGGAGCAGGAACTTTAGGGCTATGAAATCTTTTCAGGCAGCTGGAGGGATTCAAGGTGGGATGGGAACAGCTTTTCCTTCGCCTGCTGCCACCTTCCCAGCTCATTATGCCATCCAACAAGGCCTTCCTTATTATGTCTACGGGTAAGCTGTAAAGAAGGAGACACACTTAGTAAGAGTCAGATGCTACCACGTGCATGTGCACATGCCCGTAAAAGCAGACCCATCAAACATCATCATCATCATGCTTCCATGCATGCTGCACTTCCTCTCTCTCTCTCTCTCTCTCTAAACAACATGTACACCGTACAATGTTCGCCTTCATTCATATACATGGAGTAACGAAGCTGACATACTCATTTAATCCAAAAGTCTTTTGTTGCTTTTATCTCTTTACCTCGCCCTCCCTCTCTTTCCTGTTTAGGTGTTTGACAATGCAGATCAATAAGTTCTTGCCTACATGTACTCGATGTTCTTTCTTACATCTCATGTTCAAGTAGCTAAGAATCCATGTAGATGCATTGATGTACCATATGATGAGTTCTCTCTCTTTCTCCACGCGCACATGCTCGTGCCGTCTGACCTTGGGTGTTCTTCTTTTCTCTACCTTCGTACATGCATGAATGAAACTGACATGTAGACATATCTGACTTCTCACTTTGTTTTCAGGTTCTCACCATACTCTGCCGATTACAATTACCCCACGGTATGTCCCACTTTTTCTTCTCATGCACTGTTTTGACGAAAAAGATAAAATAAATAGATCGATAGATAAAGAGAGAGAGAGAGAGTTTTTAAACTTGTTAAAACATTTTATCAGTGTTGTGTTCATGTTTGTCTTCTGATATGAAACCAAAGTCAGCTTCCAGAGGCATGCTATCATGATTAATCAAACATTATTTACTATTTCCTAACTTACATGTGCTATCATTTAGGAGATGTAGTATGACTGTGAACATATATAATGATATCAAAGTGGACAAGTTCATCAGAAAATTGTTCTTCAAACGCATCCAATCATTCTAAGCACTACATCGTTTTCGCTATAAAAGGGAGAACGATCAGAGAGTTCTTTTCTGCAACCATTTAGGACCATAAGATAAATGTTTGCTGACCATAGTTCGTGAAGGTTTAGTCAACAGTTGTTCTTCCCTCGCTGCTGCATAGTGTGATCACTTGCGCCCAGTAGTACTAGTCACTGGCGGTAGTCTCTCCTCAGGCCTGCTAATTCATTGTGTTACACTAGTAGTTTCAGAAATTAAATCTATCAGCATATGACTTGTAATTTATTGTAGCACAGTCTCAATAATCACTACTAGGAGCATGACTTCCTATCACATATGCCAATCCAGATATTGTTCTTCTCCCTGGCTATGATCATACAGAACTTGTTTTTGACATGGCTTATAGAATCTGAAACACTATCTTTAAAGAGTGCAAGTTCTGAAAATTATATACTGAACCCAAGATGATGCATGGAACAAGGGATTAAGACTTGGTTGATGGAGGGACTTCTTTCCAAAAAAGAAAAGGCCAAGGGCAGTTTTTTCTGGACAATTGGTCTGACATGAACAAGTTGGACTTGTGGTGTCTGCAGGGAGACCACCAAACAATAATGTCCCACTTGTCTTCCCTTGTCCTTCACTAAGCTCAGCATTCATTCAAGGAAGTTCTTCATTACACCCATGTGCTCACAGTATTGCCATCTGGTCCCCAAGCACTAGAACTTTGTTAAAAGGAATCCTTGTAGCTGTGTCCTCTTGTGGGATTGTCCTACGCCTTGGACCATCTTGAGTTCGCAATGCTCCTCCTGTTAAGATAACGGTGGTTTGATTGCAGTTGCTTTTTATGCATGAATCATTTTTCTCTGTGGAGTTGACTCAGTAGTCACTTGCTTTTAGAGCTACTACAACATGTATGGTGGAGCGTCTGCTCAATATCCACTCTATGGTGGGGCAACAACTGGGATGGTGGCCGGAGCCACTGGCTACTACCCATACTTCCAGTTTGGGCAGGGTGGTGGCGCCACCTCCACCGCCGCCGCGTACGCCCAGGGCCAAGGATATGGCATGCAGTACCCTCAGATGTTCCAATATTCTGCTGCCACCACGACGGCGGCGGGGATGACCGGCTTTGGAGCCCAACTCTATGGAGTGGCCACCTCCCTCGCACCGAGCCCCACTGCACAAGCAGGTCTGTCAACAGCTAATTTGCTATATCTACCATTTACCTATTCCTATGTTAACATCATAACAAGTTAAGATACTTACGAACATGAATCTATCGCATCTAATCTCGTTCATTTGTTGAGGCAATTATATATATCTGTAATTTGGGCTACTAATATCTTTAACAGTGCCTTTTACTCTGAAGCAGGCATGACCATGGCTCTCACAGCTCCAAGCCTGCCAAGTCCGACTGCTCACCACTACAGACTCATTCCTTCTCACTTCACCGCGACTACAGCGCCAGAACAACCCTTGGCCTAACCATGGTTCTTCTTCACACATCCTCAGTTCTCTTCTTGCATGTGTCTTTCTGTAGGTCTGTCCATCATCTCTAACACAAGCCAAAGTTCCCATCCGAAGGTCTTTGTAGGCCGAGTTCAGTCCCCGGGGGACTAACAGTGTCAGTCAAGCTAAAGGTTGGAGGGGTGCTCCACATCCATGTAGTGATCAATCGGCAGGTTTTCTTGCTTTAGCCCTAGGGTGGGCTTAAAGCATCTGCATTCACCCACAGGTGAGGTGCAAGTACAAGGACAACAATGCCTGACTCCTCGGGAGCCAGACACATCTAACACAACTGCCCCTGGAGGGCTTTGAGCTAATGCAAACCCAAGCGTCTAACTCATTGGTCTCGTCTTCCTCTTCAGTTGTCAGCCCGAGATTGCAGAGGTGGATTTGGTCTTGAGTACCAGGGTGAGGCATGCCCTGATCTATGTTTTACTTCCAGTCTTCAGTGAGTTTCATCGACTCTGAAGAAGACAGTGTATGACCAAACCTACATGTCAACTTTACCAGTTGAACATTATGTAAGAGTTCACTGTTACCAAGCATTCACCTTACCTAGGGAAAGGTAAGATGACTTTACTAACCTCCTTTATGTTAACTAGTTGTTGTGTGGACATTTGTGGCTAGGCTCCATGGGGGGAGTTTTAGCCCCAAGCCAAGCAGGTGTAGAGGAGAGCTAGTGTTTGTTTTTGGCATCTAGCTCCTCCTCCTCTACCTATCTTACAAGATGAGCTCCACATACGGTGGTGGAGTTCTCTGATCACCCATAGGAAATTTTAAGGTTTCCCGCCCTATTGGCCCTGGAGATATATTTTTGGTCTCATGGCCTCCTCTCTCATTCAGTACTACTTCAACACCATGGTTAGGTCCAAGAAACTCCTCACTCTCTCTCTCTCTCTCTCTCTCTCTCTCTCTCTCTCTCTCGTTCATGCAGTTTGAATGTGGAGAGAATATGTTATCACAATATGCTGCTGTTTCTCTCATGCTGTTTATGTTCAGAGAGACTCAGAGACTTATATTTCTACTATTTCTATTTGCTATGTACTGAGAACTGGATCTTGTAATGACTATCTACTACAGCATTGTCTCATTTACTTCTGTATTCTGCATCGTCTTTTTCTCCTGAAGCTTTATTAAATTTATGATCGAGCTCCATGAAATGGCGATCTTCTTGTCTACTTGCATGTCGGATTTTTCATGATAAGTTTATCCTAGATTATGAGTAAATGCAGGTGGAAAATTTTGCTTTTTTTTTTCTTCCATTGATTAAAAGATCGAAAATGGTTGATATTGTGCATAGCAGTAGACATCTTTTGTGAAAAATCAAATAACTTTTACATTAATCCAAAAGTAAAAAATTATAGCAGAATATTATTATTGCATCTGAGAAGGAAGTGGCATGATCCTAATATCCATAGGCGATGTCATGCAAACCAGGATCCTTGCTTGAATTAGGGTATTATATGTCCTCATAATCCTGATATGAAAGTGCCCATTATCATGATACATGTGTTTGCATGAGGTGGTCGAGTAAGCCTTAGCTTTGCATGATTTGTATGAGGTCGTTGACTAACCCTACTTGCAGTTGACCACAGCATATTGACTACTGAGGTCTCCAATCACCAATCTGGCCATTACGTTGGCTTACCTGTGGGGAATAATAATTTTTACCATATTCTTAATCTGCAAATCATTTCACCTCTTTCTAGATTTGAGTTTTTATATTCAATGGGTCTTTTTTCTTTTTTTTTGGGTTCAAGTAACCAAATCAATGTGCATTGGGTTAGATTTATTAGTAATCTTAAATGCTGGAAAGGGAGATGAGAAGGCTTAATAAAACCACTTCACATATTGTTTAATAGCTGCCCCCTAAATCTGAGTTTATTTGCTAAAAAAGAAAATAAATAAATAAATATTAGTTTTAATAAAAACCAAAGAAAAATAAATATTTGATTTCATAAAAACTAAAGAAAAATAAATATTAGATTTAATAAAATCTTATTATTTAATAAAGTAAGTGATAATGGTGCTCTAATCAACGGAACTATGTAAGTTCATTAAATTAAATTTAGTTAACTTATATTAATAATATTTTAGTATTTAACTTCCTATCTGTGTGGATATATGCACACGCCGCCTTATCCATGCAAGAAGTGTCGACCGTTACCAAGAACGGAAAGGGCATCATCTATCTATCTCCCGATGAGCCTACGGACCCTCTCTCTCGCCCCCTCTACCCGTCTCCTTGTAAACCCTATTCCTGCCCCGAGATCTCATTCCCTCTGTTCCTCTGGATCCCGGCGAACCGGGTCTTCCCAGCTTGGCCGGCGGTTCAGGAGGTGTTCCTCCTCCTCCGTGTCGGGTTCATCGTCCTCTTTGGATCTCCCGCTCCTTCCCTTCCAGATGAATGAGGTAATGCCCAGCTCAACGGGTGCTCGCACGTTGCACGCGGACTCGAAATTTGATGTCTTTTCGGTTGAATCACTTCATGTCTTTGATGAAATGCAGGGATGGTTCATTATTCCATGGGCTGATGTGAAGAATTTGTCGAGGGTTCTTTCTATGTTTTTGCTCCAGTTGATTTCGTTATTTATGAGGGTAGTGACTCCTTAGGTTTAAGGAAAAATCAAGTGAATTTGTTCACGATCTAGATCATTAGGCAATGACTTGTATATATGGAATCACAAACCTAGTCGGAAGAGGAAGTATTTCCACGTAGGTAAATCAGAGGTGTAAAGGGTGAAATTGACTTCTAAGAAATGATTGCCTTCCGGTGTGATATTGGAAATAAACAACCAACGAACTCCTAATGCCTTGCATGTCTAACCAACTATGCATTTTGATTTTCGTCTTTGTCCAAGTATCTATCACAGGACAAGATACTAGAATGTTGGAAATTTGAATGATCTTTTGGGTATGAATTGGTAGGACTGAAGGGAAAGAATAGAAGGTAGATGTGTTTACAGTAAATGACATACCCACCCACAAAAGCCAGTAAAAGATGCTTCTTTAGCATTTAAGTATCTTTCCAGTTTTGTTGTAGTTTCGTAAGCTAGCTTGAGCATTTGATCAAAATGGAAGTGAATACTTACTGAGAGAATTTTATTTATTACAGGCACAGGCCCTAAGTTTTAGGCATAAGGCCTAACCAAAGGTCACTGTAGATTACAGTTGGGTACATGATTCATTCAATCCTAGATAATTTCATTAAGTTCATACAGGCGGTCAATGGCACATCAGGGCAAGCAAATGTGCATGTAGCATGGATAAGCTTACTCATAGCAAGCAATTTTTCATCTTTTGGGGATCCAAAACCTGGTCCATGGAACGAAGGTAGGAGGTACTCCCAGCAGAGATAAGACTGGTCGTTTAATTTGAGCATAATTACAAGTTTTAACCACTACAATGTCCATCTATAATGTAATGTTCTTTTTCCTTTTCAGGCATGGCAGTGGGTCATTCTTTGAGGGACATGTGCCTAACTGACCTGCTTATGCTAGATAGGGTTCCCATTGATTGGGTCTGGGATGAGTCTGGACAAGCAAATAAGTACTAACTTCATGTTTGGGTATCTAAGTGTCAGATTTGTAATAGGTAGGATGAAATTTGTGGATAATACCATTTCCACCCTACTAATGCTGGATACTGTGGTGTTGTCTTGGTGATACATGATCACATTATTACTATTTATAGTTTATCCTTGGGATATCTTCTGGCCATATTTAGACCATATATTGAATCCAAGCCTTTTCCCATCTATATGTGTTCATCTGTAGAGGATAAAATAAAAATAAAAAAATCAAAAGAATATATTAATAACTGGGTGCTAACATGTCACATTCTAACCAAATGCTAAAAGATAAATTTGACAAAAAACTTAAAGAACTAGTTGCCAGATAGATCTCTTTAGTTGCAGTGCTTGACCCTAAGAATTCTTTACTGGCCAAGTCTAGAAGCAGGTGAAATGGGCAATTTTTTCTTTATGGATAAGTGTTCATCAGAAAGGTACAAGTAAGCTGGAACCCCATTTAGACACTTCACTCATGAACCACACAAAATTATATCAAGGAAACCAGGAAAGTGGGCAGCCTAATTCTATGGGCATTTCCATATTGAAGTTTTGGATGTGACAAATTTCAGTCTACATCAGTTAATATTGCCATATTCACCTAATCCATCACTGCATATTTGGCTTATTATTGCTGTCAGAAGTATTAGTAAGTTTCACCTGTTAATAGAATGACTGCAGCATCATTCTTTCCATACTACACGAGTTCTTGTCTTTCTTTATGAACATGATAACTGTTTGCTATGCTTTCATATTTCTCACTTTCACTTAGTTCAAGTTCATCTTCTTTTTAAGTTTTTTCATTCATTCACAAAGAATGCCATCTGAAGAAAGTCAGATACTCATCCAAAGTTGCACTTTGTTAAGCACAGAGCACATAAACAGTCAACCTCATGGTTCTTGCATTTTTTAGTGGATCTTATACCACCATTGAGTTTTGTGTAAGGCAATATGTCATTAGTTCAAGAACATTCAAATCTCTTTTTTATTTAGTAAAGCCTTTATAGGTCTCCCTTGATTTCTCCCCATACCACTAATGCTAACTGAATTGCAGTGTCTAACCACAAAATCTGTAGGTTTCAACGCAATTTAGCTACTCAAATAGTTATGGCCACAGGAATAAATTTGCTGGATTATCTTAGGTTAGTGGAGATGATGCTGTCAGAAGAACTCTTTCTTTATATGCCTTGTTACAAGTATATATAAGAAAGTATGGATTTTTTTATTTATGTCGCTGTTTCTTTTGTGTTTTAGGTTTTGATTCCATCAGAGAGCAAGACTTTGCATTTATATGAAGCAAGGTATTTGGCACTGTTGGAAGAGGTATTCACATTGTATATTCTCTGTCTTTTTTTGATGGTTAATACTGATTAGTTCAAGTTTTAATTAATACTGATCAATGCAAGTTTCAATAGCCTTGTTCATTAAATGGTAGGTAAATTGATATTTAATTACTGAGATTTAATCCATCCTGACAAAATGGCAAATGTTAATGTAATTTTTTTCTGGAGTTGCATAACAATAAATAATTTATATAAGCAGCATGTTTAGCAAAACAATTAGGTGGCAGATCAATCAAGGTCATACATCCATGGTGACCTCTGCAACTGGATGCTTTTGGCTTAAATTTTAAGAATTTTCAGTGAATACACATTTAGATGCAGAGAGTAAAGAGTTGAGGGGCTTTACGGGGATTGAGTCAAGCTTTTGACTTCTTCTGTAGTTTAATACTCCGATAGTGAATGTAATGTTAGTTTGCAAATCTCTAAGTCCTATATATGAATGAGCATAGTTGTCTTTTGTAGTCACTGCAGTGCAAATAGATACACATTTCATCTCTTTTTCTTGTGCTACTATGTGCAGTCACTCTCTAAAAAGAAGCTGTTTGTGCACTTTGTGTTGGATCCAGTTCGTTCCAGTATATCTTCAAGCGGAGCATCCTATGCTGCTAGATATGGTTGTTTGGTTGCCATAGAGAGTGTAAGTTTTTGGTTGAATACGTCCTGTAAGAAATGTTTGTTAGGTCAGTTTATCCTCTTCCTGGAACAGGTTAAGCGTTTGGAGATTGGGGCACTGGTTTCTATTAGGGGCATTAGTCGTGTTAACATCATAGAACTTATGCAGGTTAGCCTTCAAACAAACTCATCAATCATGCTTGTTAACTTAGATTACTTGGTTTAAACATATAGTTTATCTTTATTTGTATTAATTTGCATAATATATTTTGCTGGGAGTTCTGAATTTTTGCTTCACTATAGTCTATCATACATGCATGAGATAGTGAGTCTTCAGAAAAATTCAGTAGAAACTACAAAGAATATGAAGTTCAAATTTTGTGGAAGGTTGAGATCTCATAACTTGTGCAGTCCAATGTCCCTAACTTACTGATGCTAACTGATTAGAAACTCAGAGAGCATCAGTTCTATACTTCTGGTTGATCCTTTTCATTTTTTTCTTCAAGATTCTTTGAGATGCCTCTATTTATTTATTTATTTACTAAATTAATAACAAATACTTTTGCTTGGATGTTCCAACTAATATTGTATTTGTTTTTATGGGAAGTTTAAAAGCTAAAAGCTTCTAGAATGAGCACAGGAGATCAGTTTTTTCGGTATTCATACTTAAAGTGTCTAAATAATGGCAAAGACAGTTTTCTGACTGATTTTGGTTGAACATCTTTTAATATAAGTCAAAAGGAGGAAATGACACAACTACAAGGATTAAGATTGCTTGCAATGAGGTTATTGAGGGTTTTGAAATATATTCTCTATTGTTTGTAGTTTGTACATAATTGATAGATTAGTCTGTGATGCCTTGATTTGTTCCACATTGGAGGTGGGATGAGGTTGATAGGTTTACTATAACTAGCTTGTTATATCTGAATTACTTGATTAGTCGGTCTATTGTGCCAGGTTGTGACAAGTTTGCAGGAAATCTAATGAGTTGAACATTCTTTGGAGATTGAAAGTTATTTTGGTCAATTGAGGTTATTGCTCAGTTTCCTTTCTATTGCTGTTAAATGGTTAGTACATTAGTTCATTGGGAAGATAGTACACATTTGAAAATTGTGTTTGAAAGTAATTTTGATCCATGATATAAGTATTCATGAAATTTTTTAACGAGAGACCATTTTTGAATTTGTGGTGGTTGCCTCTCTGAAAGAAGATATCAAAAAACTTATACTAGATGATATAATACAGTCTAACCTATATTTATGGTCTCATATTTGTACTTCTTTTAGTTCATTGTAACACTTTGATTTATGCTATCTGAACATTTAAATCGATATGTTTTTGAATGTAAGTTAACAAAATTCATTTTCTTAATGTTTTGTTCCATTTGCATCCTTTTAGATGGTGATATTCTTCGTTGATTCAGATGGAACCTTACTTGAGAGGACTTGTTGTGCCAATGCTGGACAATGTTTCTGGCAAAGAAAAAGAACTTGACCAGAAACTCTTGGAACTGACTGAGTACCTTGTTAGTCTACATAACCTGCAAATCAAACTGAAGGTAGTTATCTAATAATTTGTAGTTGCCTGCAAGTGACAGTCACGTTTTCTGCTAACAATGATAAAGATTCAGGCATCCAAAGAAGAACTGCTGCAAACCCGTACCACGAATTCTATGGCATGGGCACAAAGAGAAGGTTTTGGAGACTGTGATCAAGCTTTCATTCCAAAACTAGCTGAACGAATATCTTTTGCTGGACTACAACCAGTATCAGGTTAAAATTAATTAGTTCTGTTTTTGTTTGCACTATTTAGTTGTTGATCATTTTTAAACTGATCAACTCAGTACCCTATTCTATATAAGAGAGATGCCAAAATTGAATGTGTAGAATTGCTTGTCGTATTTGTTATAGAAAGAACCGACAGTTTGCGATTGTAACTGTATACAAATTGAATTGCAATTCGGAGTGTCTCTTCTTATTTGTTCGATTTTATATAACATTATAGATAGATACGTGACCACTCTGATTTGGGCTCAACAGTTGCATGGACAACAGAATACATACAAATCTGGCCTGAACATAACAGGTTTCAACACATCTAGTAATGATCTCCATGGGATTAATTGTGCCTACGGTCTAATTTAACATTCATACATGCTGGATCTGATTGTGGAACCATTCTGATGATGTTGTTACAGACCCGAATACATAGAATTAATTTAACTTCAGTTCAGTTATATATATGTTAATTTAATCCAACAGCTTTCATGAATGCATTTAGTCTTATCTATGACTTTTATATATCTATCGATTTAATTTAGCTTGGGTCCCATTTGTTTGTGAAGAAGCAAGAAGGAAGTAGCCAATTAGATGACCCACAAATCATATCCGAATAGCTATAAGAACACAATTGGAAGCGAACTGCCTTTAAATAGGCATTTGGAGTTAGATCTGGTAAACTTCTCAGATCCAGGCTACTTTTGAGATACCGTAACTTCAGAATCTGAAGCTGCTAAAACCTTTCAATGGAGTTTAGCAGGCATCTGAAGTTATATTTCTAACATCTCTGGTTGTGTCTGTCCCTTTTCAGAACTGATGAAAGACGTGAGTTTTGAATGTGATGAATCATGTCAATAAGTATTTGACAGGATCAAGATTTATTTGCTTAGCCACCAGTTTTAGCGGACCTATTTAATGCAAGCCTCTCATTACCTGCCTATTTGAGAGTTTTATTTGCTTAACATAATGAAGAAAGCAAGGACACATGTTATTATCTTAGCCGAATGTTGGGAGGGGCTGAATACGGTTGTTCTACCAAGAATGTCTCATTACCTGCCTATGTATAATTAACCCTTTCTAATTTTCCTCATGCTCTAGGAATGACGGGCTCAGAGTTGCTTGCTTTGCAAAAAGAGAAACTGCGTGCAATGGACTTAAGAGATACTTTGAAAAGAGTTGATTATGGTATTCAGTTCACTAACAAAAGCATTAGTATGGTTGCAGCGAAGCTTGCCATTCAATCTTTGGAAACATAGACATCACTATAGTTCCCATACAATTGACGGGCTGGAGTTACTGCTCTATTGGTGCTATTATGTCATACAAGTAGTGCAAGCCTTTTGATTGGACAGATTATTATCAGTCATGCTTGAACAACTGTTGATGAAACAAAAGGATCAGCTGGAAACTAGTCTTCCCTGAACAAAACATGGACATGGGCAAGAATCATAGGCTCTCGGTTTCATCGGTGCACAGAAGCTATCTTCTGAAGTTTTTGTCTGTATAAAATGTGACTTACAGTTGTTTTTCCTTCTAATTATAGAGGGGAAAAGAATTAAAACAAGTAAATATGACTAGCAGTTTTCTTCTCTCTCTCTCTCTCTCTCTTTCTCTGGTATGTACTAAACTTTTCATGTGTTTCTTCTTCTCAGTTGACAGCTACAGCGTGCTCAAGTATTGATATTAACCAAATCAGAAATTTTCAGCTAGTTTCAAGAATGTTTCAGAGGAAAAGAGTTGTATCTGCAGCTCAGGTGGTGATGGTCTTTCTGACCTAAAACTTCATCTACCCCATTCCCATTGCTATGGATCTGAACTAATTGTAGCACTTAATTGAATATGACTTTTCACTTTTCATGTTGTCCAATGTATTCTCACATGCTATTTTTATTCCACTGTTGAAAGCTGTAGAACTGTATAAAATATGTTGGCCCTTGGTTGTTCACTATTATTTTCAAATTTTGTTTAGAATGAGAACACATTTTGCTTGTGGAAGTAATGGATGAGCAATTTAGAACAAGCATAGTATACTGCAGGACAATTTCTAAACAGCTTGCACACAAGTTTCTTATTCCTGATAACTTATAACTTACCTACCTCCAGTGTTTATTGATTCTGGGCGTTACTGGTTAATAAACTTGGGTTAAGGTAGTGACTGCAATCTTGCATCAAAGATCATGCAAAAGACAGATTTTGACTAGTATGGTCAACTCGGCATGCATTTCTGACACTTGTAGTTGAAGAACATACCAATGTTAACTCTCTTTTCTAACATTGTTTCAGTTTTTTAAGAAACCTTTTTCTTCCATGTATTATTTACATTAAGAATATGTCTCTACTAGATGATGACAGTGCATACAATGCTTTAACCATCAACCGAAATGTCTCAAAGACATTTGTGTGATAACGCTGTCCGGAAAAAGACATTATTTGATGTTTGCTTTCTATATTCTTTAAGAAATACTATAAATATAAAATTTTATTACTGAAAAATGGAAACATTAGTTTGAAATGCCCTCTCTTTGCTTTTTTTTTCTTGAAGATTATGATGGTATCAACTTTAACGCATTGGCAGATTGTCCAGTTAGTTATTTTTAGTAAACATAAAGGGTAATTTTAGGCATGCTTTTACAGAAGCTACAAATCTCATGTTTTATGTTCCTTAGAACTCGAAATTTTTGTTTTCTATGTCCCTAACAGAAGAATAAGGGATCGTCGATCTCAAATAATTAAGATCGAGACAGTATATTTGCCTAAGTGACTTTTTTCATTATTATATGGTTAACTACTTCTAAGGAATAAAGAACGAGAATGACAACAAGAAATCTCTAAAAACAATGAACACATAAACTCATATTTAAAATACAATTCATTTAAATTTCACAATAGAAATATGTTGGAAAAGAAAGCAAATTCAGTAAAACTTTTTGTGCATTGCATTTGGAATCTTACTTTCTTTTAACCGAAAAGAACATTTATGTCCCTATACTATTGACTATTTTTTTTAAAAAATAAATATATGTTAATAAATAAAAAATTATCTAATGAAGTTTTATATGTCTGATATATATATATATATATATATATATATATATCTCACAAATTATCCACCATATATGTAAGCGTGGCTGCTCCGGCCAATCTCGGTCGCTTTCGTTCCTGGGGCTTTGCTGCTTGCGCAAATGGATTTGGCTTCCGCGGGAAGGGCAACAGCTCAGGCGTGGCTGCTCACTCCACCGGTCGACCGCTCCCGCTTCCCAAGGAATCTTTTCGGTGTTTGCTCCCGGTCTCTCCTTCCTCCACCGAAGTTGTGGTTCCTCTCACGGCACCCTGAAAGAGGAGTCTCCCTCATCAGCCGCGCGAAGAGGAGGGGCTCCGCTTCCCAGCGACCCCCACCAAAGCAGGCCACACTTGAGGAAGAAGAAGAAGAAGAAGTCGATGAAGAACGAGTAGTGGTAGCGGAAGAAGGGTTGGAAGTCGAATTTTCCGATGACCTTGTAGAGGGTAAGAAGTCTATCCCGGTAATTTCTTTTCCTCATTTCATATTTATCTTTCCTTTTTCTTTTTGTTTAATTCATTATGTTGTTGATTCATGGATAATAAATGAGCCATCAAGTCCCCCTTTTTCTGTTTTTGTTTTTTGTTTTCACTTTTCCTTGCTGCGTATTTTGTTCGATATGCTGGAAATTGGTTTTGCATTCCTTTTGCATAATGCGTCGAATTTGGCATAATTGGTTTTTGTTTTCACTTTGGCATAATGCGTGAATAGGTATGAGGATCTGGAATCATGTTCACCAACACTTGCTTCGCATTAGTTAGTTGGTGCTAGACCATGGGTAGTGTTATCTAGATGTTGTTTACTTGTTTGTGCACTTAGTGAATCCTATCACATCTGAAGTGTTTTCTTTTGACTCTTAGAACGCTCTAGTATCGGCATTTGGATGAAATTGCGCAGACCCTCTTGTGTGAAATGAGAAAACCTTGTCGCATGACTGAGACAGTGTTAAAGAGCTTGTTGATGATAAGAAAAATGCAATGGATCATGAGTACTGGCTATTAATGAAGGCTTGAGAATGGATTTACAAACTTGTAGACACTTCTTGAAATAAGCACTAGGGAAACTCAAGAGTTTACTTTTGCCAAATGTTTGAACCTTCTTATGCTTCAGTGTGTAGAATGTGAGTTCAGGAAATGAATGACAGTAAAAGATTTATGGGCAGTAAGTAATATCCCCTGTGATGAGAAGGAAGTGTCTCTATTTAGTCTATGGTTCTGATATTACACTTTAATTTCTGAGTCCTGGCTTTCTAAGTTTTGAATGTCCTATGTTCTACATATAATATCTTTCTTCACTATTATTTCAGATTACTTAGGCACCCTCTTTGTTGCATTCACCAACAAGGGATGTTACTGACTCAGCTAATACTTGAGCTGACTCGATGTCCCTGATCCATCTTGTTTGCCACTTGTTCACAATTATTGAAATTTGTATGTTTTTATCTGTCTTTTACCTCAGAATCCTGATATCTGCAAACCTAGATCCCACTCAAATGGTTTCCTTACTCAAAAATTTAGAAATGGTTCGCCGCTAGATCAATCATGATCGAGGTTTTAATAGTTTTTGTACAATGTACATGATGTATGTTGTAACCTAAAACTTTATTTGGAACATAATAAGACATTTGATTTTGGCATGGGATAAAGAGTTACATTGTTTTATTCTAATTCTTGTTTGTATCTGATATCTTAATGTCTAAAATTTAGTTCTCTTTGGAACTGCCGAAACTCAAGCAAGTGTTTTGCAGTGGCCTTTACATCAGACTCAAGTTATAAAGTTATCTAGTTTTACAAATTTTATAAAATGCATATGCTTTTATTATCATCCACAGGTGTCAGTTTAGTCTCCTCGTCTTTTTTTTTCTCTTGATCATCGCTTAAGCATATTTCTCCAATCCCCAAGTTGCACTATAGACCATATATAATTCAATAAACCAAATGCTCATAGTGCATGCTGCTTCTTGCTAGCTGTAAGGTAATGTCCATCTTTTCAGGAAAATGAAGAACTGTTAGATTGTAATGACAACCATAGTTGCTTGTTCTGGAAAGTCTCTTGGACAATGTACATGATGTATGTTGTAAGCTAAAACTTTATTTGGAACATAATAAGACATTTGATTTTGGCATGGGATAAAGAGTTACATTGTTTTATTCTAATTCTTGCTTGTATCTGATATATTAATGTCTAAAATTTAGTTCTCTTTGGAACTGCCGAAACTCAAACAAGTGTTTTGGAGTGGCCTTTACATCAGACTCAAGTTATAAAGTTATCTAGTTTTACAAATTTTATAAAATGCATATGCTTTTATTATCATCCACAGTTATTAATTTAGTCTCCTCGTCATTTTTTTCTCTTGATCATCGCTTAAGCATATTTCTCCAATCCCCAAGTTGCACTATAGACCATATATAATTCAATAAACCAAATGCTCATAGTGCATGCTGCTTCTTGCTAGCTGTAAGGTAATGTCCATCTTTTCAGGAAAATGAAGAAACTGTTAGATTGTAATGACAACTGTAGTTGCTTGTTCTGGAAAGTCTCTTGTTTCTTTTTGCCCCTCGTGTCTCATCATGTATGTCTTGGTGTAGTGAGTTACCATACACTAAAAGTTCAACGTAGCAGACATGAATTTTTTCTCATGCAATTCCATAATATTGAAGCTTTTCTCCTACATAGTGTGATAAAAGAAGAAATCTGTATGCCAAAGGAAAGCAACTGGACCTGTTGATTGGCTAAATATGGAAATCCATTCTGAGTTTGTTGTTCCTGCATTGTGGAAGATTTTGCAGATGCCCAACCCTTCGATGTGCCAAAAGAAAACTCTTCAAATAGTTGAACAGTTCCATCTGGAAACTGCATGCTTGTTTAAAAAAGGCCATGTTTTTTGATGCTTCGTGTAATTTGGTCCATTTTTCTGACAGAAGGCCCTATAAAATTTCAAGTTTATTTCTGCCTTATTTAAGCCTTTTTTCTCTATATGATGCATGGTCCTGTCTTTGTAAATTTTTTCCTGTCTAACCTAATAACCTTTGTGCGCATGTGCAACTATGTGGAGATAGTGATGGAAGATGATGACGACTTTGAAGATGAATTAGAGGAAAATGACTTTGAGGAAGAAGAAGCAAATCTCTTTGTAAGCTTCTTATCTATCAAGTTGCTTATTTAAAGGTACCTATGTACACTCGATAAAACTATATAAATGAGTCTTAATTGCTAATTATTTTAGCCTTTTGGAGGTTGGAGATGGTGGTGCAGGAGGTGGAATATCTCTTGCTGGTATGTGGTGGGACAAAGAAGCATTGGCTATTGCGGAAGAAGTTTCAATGTCATTTGATGGTGATTTGAAGATATATGCTTTTAAAACTACTGCTAATTCAACCATACGTGTGCGGATTGAAAAGATTTCTACCAAGTAAGTACAGAATTAAATAACTTCCACATTGTTGCTTCTCAATGTCAAATTACTTCTACACAAGTGAGGAACCAATGAGGCCATGATCTTTATGTACCTTGGGGTGGTAGCATTTGGAAAGTGAAACTTGTGTTGCACTATATCAGTTCTCATTGATAATTATCCTCATGTCTTACCTGATTAAACCATGAACAGCCAGCACTTCTGTGAGTTTTTCTACTGAGATGGATATTTGAATAGACTAG
Source organism: Musa itinerans (assembly GCA_001649415.1). NCBI lineage: Eukaryota > Viridiplantae > Streptophyta > Magnoliopsida > Zingiberales > Musaceae > Musa > Musa itinerans. Next base: position 8,846 of record LVTN01000617.1, on the reverse strand, counting down.
AACATTCAACAAAATTGTGGAATAGATGGGAGAAAAATCACATGCCAGGCCATTTGCCCGTTCAAAAGCACTCAAGAGTCTGATAGATCTAAGACAGGACCAAGTTGTGTGATCTAAATGTTGTTAAGAAATCAATCATAATTGTTTCACCATTTTTAAGGTCAAATTCTGTGGATAACTGCTAGATGCAACTCAACACAAAGTAGGGACATTTCTTCCTAACATGTATCAGTACTAAATTCTCACGTGATGAAAAAGTAAAAGTTCCCAAGTGGAAATTAATACTATTTGCGACTCTCTTTCAGGATCCTATAGGCAAAAACTTGGAGGATAGTAGTTATTCCCAGTAGGATCATACAAAGATCATTAACTTGTTCAGCAACATTAACCAAGATAATTGAAATTCTGTTCAGCAATATGAACCAAGATAATAGAATTTCTGTTAGCGTTGGCTCTTAAAATGTAATATCTGTTGAATGAGCAGTGCTAACGGACTCCTTGCTTCTCAGCTCTGAAGCATTTGACAGTACTTATACCGAAATATGTAGGTATATTTTGTTTCACATTTTGCTGATACATAATATAGTGCTTCATGCAACTTCTTTTTACTGGCATCATGCACCCTATCAAATTGGTCTTCCAATAAACAATAAAAATCGAACTTCCCTGAGTATCAGATGAATTCATATTTTCTCTGCTTGATATCATGCTGAACGGATAGTGCCATTTTGATGGATTGCTGATGCAGTCCTGTGTTTTAGGTATGGTTCTCCAAGTATTGATGATATTGAAGCCTTCTCCAAAGCCTATCGCTCCCGCTTAGATGAAGCTGAACTCGCTGAAAGAATACCAGATAACATTAGTTTAGAGGTACTTAATTCATAGTTCATTTCTTTTTGGTATTTATTCCGAACCTGGTTTCCTTTTAACAATAAAAGCTATCTTAATAGCTGATTTTAAGCATTTATTGATGATTTAGCCTTCTGATCTCATTTTAGGTCTCATCCCCTGGTCTTGAAAGGGTTGTTCGCATCCCAGATGAGCTTGAGCGGTTCAAGGACCGACCCATGTATGTGAAGTATATTAGTGATGGCGCTGCAAGTGCTTCCCCGCAAGAGAGTGATGGTGTGTTTAAGCTTATATCCTATGATATGGAATTATGCCAGTGCACTTGGGGTTTAGCAGATGTGAAGATAAATAGGCAGAAGGCAGGGAAAGGAAGACCTCTAAGCAAGAAACAAAGAGAATGGCGGCTGCAGACGCCATTCGAGTCCTTGCTTCTGGTCCGACTGCATTCTGACTGCTGAGATGTGCCGCAGTCATCAGTCACGAGAACATGTATCGATGAATCTGCCTTTCTTACTCAAGAGTGCTTCGGAACCAGCAGTTACTAAAGCAGGAATCAACTTATAAAACTGCTAAAGAGAAGACAATAAGCATGGTTATGGTTTTATCAGACTAGTGATCGAGTAGCATTTAGTTTTTTGTCAGACAAATTTTCTAAGTGAGATTTATTCTGAAGATTTTATGGTGAGTAGATGAGTCTTAAATTGTTCGAATCTCAAATTCTTCTTTTATGTCAATTGATATTGCCAATAACAAGTGTGAAATGGTAGAGAGTATATGTTCAAGTCCTAATATTTTGAGGTTATTTTCTCATTTCCCAGGAGGACTTTACCAACTGCGGGCTGCATAATCCCTGAGAATATGCACTCTAGCACTATAGCGCCTCGTAAAATCGATCCTTTACCAACCTAGCAGCTCATGTGGTTGGAGAACGAGCCATCTTAGTACGACAGATGCATATACAGAGCATCTTCTCTAATGGTCAGTCACTATTATTCTCCATTGAAACAAAAATACCATTTGCACATGGTAAAAATCAACGAATTAAGAACATGCAAAGCTCACTATCTATCTGATTCCTAATGTTTACGCATCTCTAGCTAGCTTTTTTTAATTTAATACCTATTAAATTTAGCATAGGAGAAGTATTATCAAAAAGCTCACAATATCTTTTTTCCTATTTTACAAGCTTTTTTCATTGCTGCATGACCGACATACTATTCTAGTTGAATGGATAATCCGAATTACACGCACCTCTCCAAAACTCCGAAATCAACGAAACGTCCGATGTTCCAAAACCCTTCTCGAGGGATATTACTGGTGATGCCCCCATGGCAAGTCAAGGCCGCTTGACCGTCACATGGCGGCGAGCGCCGGTTCCGTCCTCAACCGTCTCATCCAACATGCCACCCGCCCCAAGCGATCCCGCAAGCCCTCCTCCTCTTCTTCCCTCTCCGTTATCCGACGGCACCTCAACTCCGGCGACCTCCCCAAGGCCATTGCCGCCCTTTCCTCCTCCCCGGCCCCCTTCCCCACCTCCTTGTACGCTCGCCTCCTCCAGCTCTGCTCCTCCAAGCGCTCCCTCGTCGACGTCCGCCGCGTCGAGTCCCACCTCGTAGCCTTCTCCCCCTCGCCCTCCACCTTCCTCTTGAACCGCACCATCGAGGCCTACGCCCACTGCAGCAGCCCCACCGACGCCCGCGAGCTCTTCGACGAAATGCCCAGCCGGGACGGCGGCACTTGGAACGCCATGATCGTTGCCTACCGTTGTTCGGACTGCCCCGACGAGGCGCTTGCCCTCTTTTCCACCATGAATGGGTCGGGCGTCCACCCCAAGGATGTCACCTTGGCGTCCGTGCTTGGCTGCTGCGGCGATCTCTTGGCCTTGCTTCTCGCCAGGCAAATTCATTGTCTCGTTTTGAAGTACGGCTATTTTCCGAACGTGATCCTCGATACTTCCGTCGTTGATGTCTATGGTAAGTGCTTTGCAATGGACGACGCAAGGAAGATGTTCGACTCGATCATTGACCCAAATGATGTTTCTTGGAACGTGATTGTGCGGCGGTACCTTGAGGCAGGGAGAGCTAGAGAAGCATTGCTTATGTTCTTCCGGATGATCAGAGAAGGGGTCAAGCCTTTGAGCTTTACCGTGTCGAATGCTCTTATTGCCTGTTCCGAGGCCCTTGCGCTCAAGGAGGGGCACCAAATTCATTCAACTACGACCAAGGCCGGTTTTGAAGGGGACAATATTGTCGGGAGCTCTCTCATGGAAATGTATGCAAAGTGTGGGGTTGTTCAGGATGCTCGTCAACTATTTGATCAATTGGCTTCCAAAGATGTTGTCTCATGGACTTCTATGCTCTCAGGTTATGCAACCTGTGGGAGAATAGACGAGGCTGAAAAGCTCTTCGATGAGATGCCTGAAAAGAATGTGGTCTCGTGGAATGCAATGTTCGCTGGTTATGTTCGATTCTTTTGTTGGGACGAGGCATTGGATCTTTTTTGCAGGATGAGGGAGACTATAGAGGTCGACCTTGTTACTCTTGGTGTAGCACTGAATGTTTGTGCAGGAATGTCTGATCTCGATCGAGGAAAACAAGTTCATGGGTTTTCTTATAGGCACAATTCGGGATCCAACTTGTTCTTTAGCAATGCACTGATCGATATGTATTCAAAATGTGGGTGCTTGAGAAATGCTGAGGTTTGCTTCGGGATGGTCTCCCGGAGGGATACGGTTTCTTGGAACTCTTTGATATCAGGATATGCACGCTATTGCAGGAGTGAGGAGGCATTGGTTGCTTTCAGTGAGATGCAGTTTGAAACTACTCCAAATGAGCTCACTTTCAGCATAGCATTGGCTGCTTGTGCAAATATCTTCATGCTTGAGCATGGAAAGCAAATTCATGCATACATGGTCAGAAATGGTTTTGAGCTGGATGTCATAATTAGAGGAACGCTAGTTGATATGTACTCAAAGTGTCGGTTGATAGAGTATGCCATGAGAGTTTTTGAAGAGGAGAGCTTTCGGGATCTGATCCTTTGGAACTCCATGATATTGGGTTGTGCTTATAATAGGAGAGGTGAGCGCAGTCTTGAACTTTTTGAGGAAATGCGGAAGGAGGGGATTGCAGCAGACAATGTTACATTCGTTGGTGTATTACTTGCTTGTATCAGCGAGGGATATGTTGATCTTGGCCGGCGGTATTTTAATTTGATGAGTGACGAGTATGGTGTCATACCTCGAGTTGAGCATTATGAATGTATCATCGAACTACTAGGCATCCATGGATTCATGGTTGAGCTTGAGGATTTCATTCAACGAATGCCATTTGAACCAACTATCCCGATGTGGACAAGAATCTTCGATTGTTGCCGGGAGCATGGAAACAGAAGTTTGGGTGAAAGGGCTGCAAAATGCATCAACAAATCTAACCCAATAAATCCAGTTCAATACTGTGAGCAACCAACTCAATCATGAATAATGATATGTCTCCCAAAGCGTATTGCAAAAGGAGGCAGACTGCAATAGCTAATAACTCATGTTGTCTCTCATCAAGGTTGGAGAACTTTGCAACTTATGTAGGATTGAACAGGATCCTGCATATCTGTTGCCTATGGGGAGATTCAACAGTTTGCGAAACATTGCATTATAAGATGTGGCCAGATTTTGTTCATGGGGGTACAGCTATCATTTTTTAAGATAAGGTATTCTAAAAGAAGCCTGAATGCAGATATTGGAAGCTAGTGGTACTGGTACAAGATAGGGCAAGATTTGGTGTACAGTACAGTCGACTTGGTAAACGCAAAACATGTTGTAAGATGCCCAGATAAAAATGTTAATCAGTTCTTTATCATGTTCTACTGAAGACTATGCGCAGAAGCTTTTTGTTGATCAAAATCAATGTTGCTTACTTCGCTTCTTGCAATTGTTTAGTGAAAGGATAAAGTTGCACCCAGATGCATGAGGGACCATCTAGATTGCAGGAACCTCAATGGGGTGCTTGCAAACAGGAGCCATGAGTCTCTCACCATGATTTTGCCAGCTCTGCCATTCACGGGTTCGAAACAGATTACTGTTGGTGGCCATTGGGCAGAGCCAATTGCTTGCATCATGTTGCACAAGTTTAGCAAATCTGTAAGTTATCATGCAATTCATATGTTATATATGTTTCCATGATAAATTCTTATCTTGATGCTCCTTAGAGAATGTCTTAGTGAGTTTTTTTTTTTTTTTTTTTTCTGAAGCTATTGACTATTGAATTATAAAGAAAAAGAAGTAGTTGGAAAATTATTGTTGTTATGATCCTTCATAATGAACGCCTCTTTCATACCTGACTTGCATCTGTTAAACAGATGAAGACATGCATGTGGGTTCTAGTGACAATGCCATCAGTAAAAGGATAGACAGTTTTATAATCACAGTTGATTACTAATTACTGGGAGAAAAAGATGGAGCCATCAATCTATTTTGTAGAAAGAATACAAGGAATGTGCTATTGGGATGTCCTTAATGGATGCCACCTCTGCCAGTTCAGATGGTTGGACATCTGAGAGAAATTTCTGTAGGCTAGGGTATGAACCCCTAGTATTGCAGTCATGTGCATGAAACAATTAGGCCAAGAGCAATTTGGGGGGGGGGGGGGGGGGGGTTTAAAAACCCAGGGTTGTGGTAAAGAACCACCAGAGTTTCCCAAGAGGTCTGGAGAAGTTGACAAAGTTGTTTGAGCCGAAGCAGGAAACTCGCTGAGAGATTTGATACCGGTGGATGAGGGGCTTGGGGAGGTGTCAAAGGGAGGAATAAGATGATGGGAATTTTCTTCTTTAGACTGTTAATGGAAATAATACACTATAGCATTGGTCTATCAAATTCCTGTCTCGATATTATGTGACAATGTGAGCTATTTTTGACTCTGCACAGTTACAGTGTTTCCTTGTGCGTGGTATTGTTAGCCCGAGATCTGGTACTAGTTCCTTCGGCTTGCAAATTGACATTTTATCAAGTCATAGCATTCATCTCTTAATGTTGTCCTCATTTTTGTTGATGATAAATGAAATACATAAAACTGATCTCGTTTGTGCAGGAAATACAGACAAATTAACAAACATAGGGTGGGTTGCCTTACTATCATGGACTTAGTTGAAATTGTCTTAATCGTAAGGCACTCTTGCGACAAAGTCACGGACTTAGCTAGAGTTGCCTAAGTCGTGAAGCACTCTTGTATTAACTTCTCGAACTTAACTGAGATTGCTTAAGTCATGAGGCGCCATTGCGATATATGCGTCTGCAAAGGACGACCTGATTGCAACCTCATATAGGTCTTGAAGGACCTGTAAAATAACAAGTTGATTAGTTTGAAAACGAGTGGCGGACAAGTCCCGACGTCTCGTGAGGAGGAAAGCTTTACAAGCAATTCAGCGAGCGAGCATAGTGCAAGAGAGAAAAAAGAAAAAGAAGAAAATAATGATTTTAAAAGGTTGAACGAATAGTTGCAAGTCCGTAAACAATTGCTCATCGGGTGTTGAGAGCGAAGGTAAGTTTTCGTCAAGTTAACTTGTAAAGATTGTTCAACGCCCGACACTACCTCGAAGTCTCATCCCACTGATGACACCTAGGAGGTTCTAAGGTGCTAAGATGGTTGACATTTTGCATGCAGCTACAGTTTATAGAAAACATGTCGTGGCACGTGAAATGAAACCATTTTGGAGCAGTTTTGCTCAACGCAACGAGCAATCACACTGCAACATTACAAACTGTTCGAGCTTATATTTTTACAAACAAAACACACAAAACCAAAACAAAACATACTGTCAAGAATCTGTACACGTATGCAAAAGCGACGAACAATTCATTGAATCAAGTTTTTGTTGGTGTGTAACGACCGTTCGTGACATTACGATAACTAAAAATCACAGGACTCGAGAAAAAAACATTTCTGCCTTGAGAGATTTTGATGCAAGAGGCAAGCTTAGATTTTGATCCTTGGATTATTTGATATAGCTTCCAAAATTCCTAAGTATGTTCTAGCAGTGTCGTCTGATTCCACAGTCAAAGACGAATCTCATGCTTCTGAGATCAAGTAATGCCAATACCACATGAACTTAGAAGAACCCAACCATACATTCGTTTTTCAGATTACATGTATGTTTAACTACTAACAGGGACAACAGCAGCAGCAATTTGATCATAGCCTTATTATTCCTTGTTGATGTTCGCATGAAACCACAGCCAATAGAAATACTTAAAACAAAGTCATTCAAAGGAAGATTAACCTGAGATATAATGCTATTATACTGTTTTGTACTTCTCACAAAACTCATGCCTGTCAGTGTCTTGTGTATAGAGAAGTTGGACGGATTGCTGGTTGCTCATCGTATCATTGACAGCAACAGACAACAAAGTGTGCCTTATGATTGAATAAGATTGCAAATTTTCTCCAACTCTGCTTACATATTCTGAGTTTTGATTGTTGATGACAGACACAAGGATTTAGATATGTGCATCACAAATAGCAGTTTTATGCTAATGCAGAAAGCTGGAAGCACAAATATACTCACTCTCCTATTAGTTGGCACTTCACACACAGAAAACAGAGGCCTGAGCTCATCTTCTGCATCAATTTGTGTTAAGCTCGACACCATGTCGAGAGCAGTAAAGGATGCAGATTCTTAGCCATCACTGCTGTAAGATTTGTCTTTTGTCAAGTTTTAATCCGTTGATGGGTCCAGCACAACAATCTTCGGCCGCTTGCTCCGCTCGTCGCTTCGACGAGACGCTTCGTCTTCATCGCTGTCATCGTCTGTGTCAGAAGAGCTGCTGCTGCTACTGGACGTTGCGGACGGCCGAAAGCCGCACATGGCGGCCTCCGCCGCTGCCACGGCTTCGGCGGTGCGAAGGTCGGCGACGCCAAGGAGCAAGTCCATCTCGATGTACTCCTTCTCGTTCCCACTGAGCACTTCCACGTCGTGGCCCGCGCGGGAGCTCGACTGCACCTCGTGCTCCAGCTTCTCGTTGGCCTCCGCCATCACTCCTAGGAAGTCCTTCACCTTTTCCAGAAATTGGCTCTGGGGAACAGCGGCGGTGAGAGGTTTCGGTTCCGAACCGCCGATCACGGAGGCGGCGGCGGCTGGGGTTTTGCGGCCTCGGGTTACGCGCGCGGGTTGCTCGCCGCTCACGAGAAGGCTTTCGGGGAAGGAGGGCTTTGAGGGCTGATCCAGGAGCACTTTGCTGCTCTTCGCCGCCATTGCTGCGACTTGGGCTTCCTCCTTTGTTCGTCCCTTTCCTGCCTTATATAGGTTTTGGAAACCCTAGTTCGGTGGAAAGCGGTAACGGGTCCTCTGTAGCGGGCGACGGAGTCGGGTTGATATCCGTTAAGTTCTGGGGTCTGATCCAGTGATGGGCCTGGAGCAGGCACAACAAGATTTCTGGCGGGGGAGTTTTCAGGGCTGATACGCTCTCGTAATCATGAGGCGTGCGCGTATGGGTTTTCCCTGATCGATTTACACTTTTAAATGCGTGTACAAACAGCTTGTAATGTACGAGTAAAGAGTATATTAGATACTTCTCCCATATGGATAATTATACTTCAAAGGGAGAATAATTTCTGAGTGCTTCCACCTAAATTGCATGCCTTAGGAAATTACTTTGGAAGAAATTGACCAAGTAATTCATCTTTAAAATTAGGATACATTCATTTTGACCCTCATCTTGCAAAAAGAATTGTATATTTTTGTTAATTGTACCTCCAAACTCATATTCACTACAGCAATAAATCGTAATGTACTAATAAATAATAATTGTCTTACCTCTTGTAGCTACATCTATAAGCCTTCTCAACTCTCATGTACATACCATTTTTTTTACCCATTTTTATACTTTATCCAAGTTAAACAGATAACTTAGCTGCGGACAAATGAAAATATTTCTTAATTCACATCCAACATTTTTATCTCAACAATATAAAATTTTAGTATATACTATATTTTAAACATATAACACACAG
>LVTN01000616.1:116069-177237 GCA_001649415.1 Musa itinerans | reverse complement strand
ATTGGCTTGCTGGGCACCTATAACTAGCAAGTCTGACGCTAACATTGCCCTGGGCGGTACCATCGCCCAGGTCTAGCGGTACCACCGCTTGGAGGCCAGTGCTAGGCGGTACCACCGCTTGACATAGTCTCAAAGATTGTGCCACGACGGTGAGAATTCTTGGGGCATTGTTTGGGCTTCTTATTGGGCCCAACATAGTTCTTACATGGGCCTAGCTGGCCCTTAATTGGGTTGGCCCAAATCCAAGCTCAATTACGTGCTAACTACAATTCCTAAGACATATTCTAAGCTAAACAAGTCTGTAAGTCTTGGTTCTTCCAGCGAGCTTCTAGCGATCTTTCGGCGAACTTCCAACGATCTCTCAGCAATGTTCCGGCGGACTCCCTGCAAGCTCCTAGACTTCACGACAATCTTCTTGGCGAGTTCAGACGAGCTTCTTGGCAAGCCCCGCGACTTCTCGATTGGTTCCGCTAGAACTTTTGACGAACATCTAAACTTCCGACGAACTCCCAACGATGTCACGTCCTTGACTCCAGGACTTCATTTTGCTTCATGTCTTGCTATCGTAGTTAATCCTGCACATGTAAAATATACTTCGATCTAAACAATTAATACTAAGCAATAATCATGTTGTCCGGCATGTCATTGGTCCATCGACGCTTCGTCCGATTCTTCGGCGTATCGTCTTCTCCTACAGCCTATTGCCCAATTGGCCAGTTGACTCCACAACTCCGATATCCTTGGCACAATATCCGCTCTTCTTGGCTCGATGCCCGAATCCACAGCCCGAAGCCTTCTGTCGATACGTCGATCCATCCACCGGCCCAACGTCCAATCTTCTGACATGTTCCTCCGGCCCAACATAATTCTTCCTGCTTTAATTGTCTTATCCTGATTGAATCATGCTACATCACTCAAAACGCAGATTAAAATATAAACACTTATCAATTGGTTTCATCATCAAAATACGAGATTCAACACTTCCAACACCAATTGAGATTTCATTGAGAAGATCCACAAGAGAGCGACAACCATCTACAAGATATCCTACACATAAGTATGTTATGCTTACTGACGGAGGAGGGCTAGAAACTTACCAAGAAGCTATTCTACATAAGCACAAGAATAAATGGGTTAAAGTCATGCAAGAAAATATGAGATTCTTGCTTGAGAACCCTCCTATGACTTGGTAAAGTTGCCTAAAGGGAAGAAAGCTCTAAAGAAAAAATGAGTTTACAAATTAAAGACTGAAAATAATAGCTCATAACAAAGATATAAGGCACGACTAGTTGTGAAATGATTCAGTCAGAAGAAAGATATTAACTTTGAAAAAATATTTTCTCTTATAGTTAAAATGTCCTCTATTCGACTTGTTCTTAGTTTGGTAGCTTATTTGAATTTAGAAGTTGAGCAAAAAACTGTATTTCTTTATGGTGACTTAGAAGAAGAAATTTACATGGAGCAACTAGAAGGTTTTAAAATCAAGGGAAAAGAATATCTAGTGTACAAGCTTAGGAAAAGCTTATATAAACTCAAACAAGCACCCATGGTATAAGAAGTTTCTTTTATGATAAGTCAAGGTATAATAGAATCATATCTGATCATTATGTATTTACAAGGAAGTTTTCAAATGAGGATTTCATTATTCTCTTGCTATATGTTGATGATATGTTAATTGTTGGCCATGATACTAATAAAATTGAGAAGTTTAAAAGAGAGCTAAATCCTTTGCCTTGAAAGACCTAGGATCGACAAAATAAATACTTGGTATAAATATTCTTCATGATAGGAAAATGAGAAGATTTGGTTATGTCAGGACACCTATATTGAAAAGGTTCTTGAAAAATTCAACATGAGTAAAGCTAAAGTAGTTTGTTCTCTACTTGTAGGTCATTTCAAGCTTAGTTTGAAACAATATCTTACAAGTGAGAAAGAAAAAGAAGAAATGTCCAAAGTTCCTTACTCATCTATGGTAGGCAGTTTGATATATGCTATGGTTTGTACTATGCCAGATATAGCTCATGCAGTTGGAGTTGTAAGTCGATTTCTCTCTAATCCTAGTAAGGAATATTAGGTAGTAGTGAAATGAATATTAAGATATCTAAGAGGTACTTCCAGGTTGTGTTTATGTTTTAACAGTGATGAACCTGTGCTAGAGGGGTACACACATGTAGGCATAACAAGTTATACTGATTTCAGGAAGTCCACTTTAGGGTTCTTGATGACGTTTACAAGGGGAGCAGTCTCCTAGCAATCTAAGTTATAGAACTGTGTTACTCTATCAACCACAGATGTAGAATTCATATCAATTACTAAAGCTTGTAAAGAAGCTTTATGAATAAAAAAATTTCTATAGGAATTGGGCTTGAAACATAAAGGATATACTATTTACTGTGATAGTCAGAATGTCATTCACCTCTCCAAAAATTTAATATACCATTCTAGATCCAAGTATATTGATGTAAGATATCACTAGATTCGTGATGTGCTTGAGATAAAAGAATTACACTTGGAAAATATATATACCAATAAGAATAGATTAGACATGTTGATAAAGTCTTTACCTAAGGAGAAACTTGAAGCATATAGGTGATGTCCGAGCTTAGTATAGCCCACCATATGAGTTAAAGGGGGAGAATTATTGGGTCCATCCCATAAGTGGGCTTGGACCGGTTGATTTGGGCATTGAGCCCAAATCTGATGTATTAAAAAAAAAGAAAAGAAAGAAAAAAAGAAATAGTAGAGATGTGTATAATGAAGGGTGTGAAGAGGCATATGATGAAACTATGGCGGTGTAAAGAAAATGAACAAAGAGATAAAAGGAGAGAAAAAGTTAAGGTTTTGAGGTTTTTGCTAGATGATCAAGTGGCTAAACTTCGTCGGTTTTGGCCTAAATTTTATGTGAAGAATCATTGCAATAAGTTCTACAATTTTAACGGTACCGATCTACAATTTATCCTCTTTGAGATGCTTTTATGCTATATCTACTTTGTGAGACTTAAAATTTTTCTTTCATGAAATCCATCTATAGTGATGATGATATGTTATTGTTGAGATAAGATATATGTTCTTGATGTTATTGTGATACTCTAGTTATTCTGAAGAAGACTTATTATAAACTTGTTATCATTATTGGTGATAGTGAAAGTTTAAAGTAGACTACGGTCTTGTGATTTTTCTCGCATTAGGTTTTTCACGTAAAAATTAAATGTCTCATTTTGTGATTAATTCATTATTCCACTATTTATGTTACTATAGTTAATATTTACTTTGGGTAACAAATTGATATTTTGATGAGAAACTTATTTTAATAGGGAAAAGAATTATTCCACCGTAATAGTTTTTCCCAACACATATGATAAGCTAATTCAATTAACCATTACTTTGTATTTCGGATTGGTGCTAATATTCATAGTTGGCGAAAACATATAATCATTTTTAATATTTAATTATGATTTGGATCCTAATGATCTCATATCATATTATAAAAAAAATCCCTCAAGTAATATATTCTTAGTCATATGAATTATTCTAATATTCTTGCATCCCTATAAATTTGTAATTTGACTGAATCTTCCGAACAAGAAATGAAGTATCGAAGACTCAATTCGGACTTTTTCTTTACCCGACAGCGAGACAGACATACGGAGCAAGATCTGGAGTAAATCTGAATCAGCATCTATATTGGACATTGCGTTAACACATGTTACTGCGAATAATAATTTCTTGGAAACCGCGCAAGAATTCTCATTGTCCACCACAAATGGACGTAAAATAAAACCCTAGATTCATGACCGAAGCCAGTGGATCGCACTCTACTCCCCAAAGCAAAAAGGACAGCATCCATGACAGATCAAAACGCAGAAGCGTGGATCGCACTCTACTTCAACGACGACGAGCGACTCCGACCCATATCAAGGAGAAGGCGCACCAGCTGCGCCGGGATCGACCGTGCCACCTCCACTGCCACCCACCTCCTCGTCCTTGGCATTATCGGCTCCTTGGGATCCGCCGCTCGCGGCGCCCGGCTTCACCTGAAAGCCGTCTTCTCCTTTGGATTCCAGAGCTCGGTCCATTCGAGACACGGGACGGAGGTAGCGTCGAGCAAAGACTTGACCCACGTAGCAGGCGGCCGCCACCAAGACCACGATCACCGCGAGCACGATGAAGACGGGCGCAAAGGAGCCGCTGTTGGAGCCGGAGCCGGAGCCATGCCGAGCTGCGATGTACTGTGGGTAGACGATCGTAGGCTGCTTCAGGGATGACATCTGTCCGCCACTCGCTCGCTGCGAGGGGGGGGGGGGGGGCGGAGGCAAGGAGTGTTGGTCTACCGGTGTGCTTCTTTGAGTGAGACCAAGGCAAAGAACAGATGTCCAAGCTAAAGAATCGATTCTTGCGGAAAGTCGCCATCTTACGCACTTCGAAGCAAGCGGAACGCTGCTGTGATGCGTGTGATATCTCTCTTTACGTTCGTACGAACTCATTTTAGACGGTGAAGCAATCATTGATTTCTCTTTGTCCTCTTCCCATCATCTGAGAGCAGCTAAAGAGGCTTCAGTACGACGCACCAACTTCTGCTGCTTTGGAAATTAAATATAAATTCAACGGATTTATTTTATTAATTTAATTTTAATAATAATAATAATGATGATGATGATGATAATAATGATGGCCGTGCTGAGTGGATGCAGGCCAATACTGGGCTGCAGTCAACGATAAATGGGCTTTCTCGTTTGACTTTATGAACCTTTGATCATCGTATGACACGTAACCAGCAACTTGATTCATTTACTTGCATGTTTTCCCGCTCTTTAATATGAAACATGAAGGATAGAACAGCACATTAAGTTGACATATCAACTACTCAGGACACATCAATTCTTCCAAGTGACTCAATGTCGTCTCCTAAAAGTGCATCCGTATCCTCCCCCTGCACAATTCTTGAAGCAAGAATCTCCACTGTTCCTTTTTCTTGAAGACAAAGCTGCAGGTGAATCCCATATTTACCTCCGTATAGCTTCCTCTCACGGTCTCACTATGCTTAACTTCCTCCGTCTTGCTTCCAAGCATCGGCGAGCCTCTCTCACCAACTCTTCCTTCCTTAACCTACTGATGCCACAAGCCCTTCACCTTACACCTCTATATATGTATATATATATACACACGTAAGAATCCATCAACCTCACGACACAAACCATCATTGAAGACGAGGAACACACAGAGGAAAGAAGACGATGGGTTGTTTCCATGCTTCCATTGTCATCGTGCTCCTGGGCTTTGTCATGCTTGTTTCGGTACCGACAGAAGCTGTCACAAAGAAGTACCAGTTTGATGTGAGTAGTGCTTCTGCTTCCACGACGTTACAGATCTCATCTTTCTCTGTCCCATGTCCATGGTTTCTGCTGCTTCAGGTCGTCGTGAGCAACGTGAGCAGGCTCTGCCATGCGAAGCCGGTCGTCACCGTCAACGGGCGGCTCCCCGGGCCTACCATCTACGCCCGGGAAGGAGATCGGCTGATCGTTAACGTCACCAACTACGCGCAGTACAACATGACCATCCACTGGTACATGACTCGAACACATCACACGCTGATTCCAAGATATAAACATGCACGGTCATGGTGGGCAGGCACGGGGTGAAGCAGCTCCGAAATGGGTGGGCGGACGGGCCGGCTTACGTTACACAGTGCCCCATTCGCAGTGGCGGCAGCTACACCTACCACTTCAACGTGACCGGCCAGAGAGGGACGCTGTGGTGGCACGCTCACATCCTCTGGTTGCGCGCCACCGTGCACGGCGCCATCGTGATCATGCCCGAGCAAGGAGTTCCGTACCCCTTTCCTCAGCCCTACCAAGAAACCGAACTGATCTTAGGTGAGTCGTGGAGAACAGACGCCGAGCGATAATGGGTCGCAGTTGCAGAGAGATTCAACATTTGAGCTTGTGGATTTGTAGGAGAATGGTGGAACGCCGATGTGGAAGTGGTGGAGCAGCAAGGGAACTTACTTGGATTGCCTCCCAACACTTCGGATGCTCATACTATCAATGGGAAGCCAGGGCCTCTCTTCCCATGCCCGGAGAAGCGTAAGAGATCACATTCCTCTGCTTTCACAGACAGAGAAGCACTTACTGAGCACGATGATGATGTTCCAGATACCTACGCCCTGGAAGTCGAATCGGGCAAGACATACCTCCTCAGGATCATCAACGCTGCCCTCAATGACGACCTCTTCTTCGCGATCGCCGGGCACAGCATGACGGTGGTGGAGATCGACGCAGCTTACTGCAAGCCATTCAACACCAGCGCCCTGGTCATTGCACCAGGTCAAACGACCAACGTCCTCGTTCGAGCCGACCAAGCTCCCGGCAGGTACTTCATGGCGACCAGGTCTTTCATGGACATCCCCATTCCCGTCGACAACAAGACCGCGACGGCGATCCTGCAGTACAGGGGAGTCCCCACGACCGTCGTCCCCGTCATGCCACAGCTGCCTGCGCCAAACGATACCTCGTTCGTCGCCAGCTTCAGCGACCAGCTCAGGAGCCTGAACTCGCCACGGTATCCTGCAAGCGTGCCCCTCGACGTCGATCGACGTCTCTTCTACACCATCGGACTCGGGGTGAATCCGTGCCGCACTTGTTTGAACGGCACCAGGCTCACGGCGTCGTTGAACAACATCACTTTCGTGTTGCCCCAAGTCGCGCTGCTCCAAGCGCATTACTACGACATGAAGGGAGTGTTTAGGTTGGACTTCCCCGACAAGCCTCCCACGTCGTTCAATTACACCGGCGCGCCCCTCACGGCGAACCTCGGCACATCGCTGGGAACCAGGCTCAGCAGGATCGCCTTCAACTCCACCGTTGAACTGGTGCTGCAAGACACCAACCTCCTTATGGTCGAATCGCACCCCTTCCACCTCCATGGCTACAACTTCTTCGTCGTCGGAACCGGGATCGGAAACTTCGACCCCGCCAAGGACCCGGCTACCTTCAACTTGATCGACCCGCCGGAGAGGAACACGGTCGGAGTTCCCACGGGAGGTTGGACTGCAATCCGATTCAGAGCTGACAATCCAGGTTAGGTTCATGCTTCCTTTACATCATCATCGTCATACCATTCTTTCTTGCAGCGATTTGAGCTGGGATTGAGTTCGGCACATGCTGAAGAAGCTTTGTCTGGTTGCAGGGGTTTGGTTCATGCACTGTCACCTGGAAGTCCACACGAGCTGGGGGCTAAAGATGGCTTTCGTCGTGGAGAACGGAGACGGGCCGGAGGAGTCGATCCTACCTCCGCCGATGGATCTTCCACCATGCTAAGTTGATGGAGGAGGAGGGGCTTGATTGATTGCATGATTTGCTTGCTGGCGGGTTTTGGTGTCCTGCGAGTGTCGCAGGTGTTTGTGGATGATGTCGTGCTAAGAATGGTCAGTCATCTTCTTCCAGTTGATGTGATGTAAGATTTGTATGAATAAAAAGTGCCCTACAAAGGATCAGGGGATGCTTTTGTGTGTACCTTTTTCTACATGTCGTCTTCAAGATTCACCCATTGCAACCACAACAAGCACTGATTTGTGTATGGCTTATCAACAAACAGCTGAGGTGTGAATCGTTGGAAAAAAAATCTAAAATTTTATTGTCTTGATTGTTTTATGTCTGAAGGTCTTCTTCGTTTCCATGTTCATGCATGTATCTAAATATTTTTTTTTGGTTGTATCTTCATTCCCATATTCATGCATATATCTAAATATTCTTTTGATTGTATCTTGGGATGAATTTATGATCAATATTTGCACGAAAAAGGTTCGGAATATGCCTTAGGACAGTGAATCATGATTAACGAATCATTTTTGTCTTAATTTTATTTATATATTATTTTTTGAAGTTCTTGATCAGAATATATTTAGCATAATTCAATTCTGTCGCGCTCTGATCTTGAGCAGATTCATGATCACGGGGAACCAGGCCACATCACCGTCACTTACAGAGACAAAAACGAGAAGAGATTTAAGGGGGGAAGACACATCAAACATTGAAGCCATATACCTACTGCGACTCCACACAGTGCACATCCTACTTTAAGGAAGACAACTTTCTTGTGTGTGAGAGTAGATAACCATTCCCATTGATCATTAATGCTCGTTCCTTTGGATAGAAAGCTAGCGTCAACCAATGATCACTTCTCGTTTCAGAGTATGATGTTTTGTTAGGTGAAGGATTAGGATCTGTCTCCTCTCCTCCAAGTGCAAGCGTACAAACAAAAATGCAATCCCTTAAACATATAGAAAAGAAGGCTATAGGCTGGGAGAATCTTACTGGCCATGAACTGTGATGCACCTGATAGTAATGAATGCCAGCCAGCAGCATATCGAGATGATTGATTGCGCCATCACTTCTTTCCTGTTGTTAGGCAGGCAGAGGAGTGATCTCCACTGCCCACCAAACTCCTCCTCGGACGTCCCCATCGATCACGCGGCCACATTACGTCGAACATGGCATGACCATGGCTTCTGCTGCGCCCCTCTCCCCACGTAAAAGCACTGTTCATGCAACAGCCGAGGTCGACTGCAAACAGAGGCGACGAAGACATGGGCCAGCTCGTGGCCGAAAGGTGGCCGCCGTCCAACCTCGTGGGCAAAGGGGTGATGTCAGCCAAGAGAGGCACCCCAGACATTGTTTGCTTAATAATATATATATAATTTCAAGGATGAATTTTTTTAATTTCTTTTCTTTTGATATATCATTTTCCTCTAATATCGTAAATAATCCATAGGGTGTGATGTGAATTTAAAGAAGAGAAAAATAAAAAACAATAAATCTGAAAAATGGGTATCATTCATTATATATATATATATATATATATATATTAAAAATCACCTAACTTCTGATACAATAGAACTAATTTGTATAATAATGAAAGAAGATGATAAGAATAGAGTTTCAGAGTATGATGTTTTGTTAGGTGAAGGATTAGGATCTGTCTCCTCTCCTCCAAGTGCAAGCGTACAAACAAAAATGCAATCCCTTAAACATATAGAAAAGAAGGCTATAGGCTGGGAGAATCTTACTGGCCATGAACTGTGATGCACCTGATAGTAATGAATGCCAGCCAGCAGCATATCGAGATGATTGATTGCGCCATCACTTCTTTCCTGTTGTTAGGCAGGCAGAGGAGTGATCTCCACTGCCCACCAAACTCCTCCTCGGACGTCCCCATCGATCACGCGGCCACATTACGTCGAACATGGCATGACCATGGCTTCTGCTGCGCCCCTCTCCCCACGTAAAAGCACTGTTCATGCAACAGCCGAGGTCGACTGCAAACAGAGGCGACGAAGACATGGGCCAGCTCGTGGCCGAAAGGTGGCCGCCGTCCAACCTCGTGGGCAAAGGGGTGATGTCAGCCAAGAGAGGCACCCCAGACATTGTTTGCTTAATAATATATATATAATTTCAAGGATGAATTTTTTTAATTTCTTTTCTTTTGATATATCATTTTCCTCTAATATCGTAAATAATCCATAGGGTGTGATGTGAATTTAAAGAAGAGAAAAATAAAAAACAATAAATCTGAAAAATGGGTATCATTCATTATATATATATATATATATATATATATTAAAAATCACCTAACTTCTGATACAATAGAACTAATTTGTATAATAATGAAAGAAGATGATAAGAATAGAATTAACATTATAAACAAATAATTAATATTATAAAATATCGAGAGTATTGGGTAGTAAAGACTTCTGTCATATCATCATAAAAAATTAAAATATACGTTGTAATATTTCGACTTAATTGACTAACAAGAGATGGAGTCACCTAAGATTTTACTGATCAGTATCTGATATATTTTGATAATTATGTATGTAATATATTTTTTCTTTAATATATGAAGGGGAAAATAATTCCTTGTCCTTTCATGAATGAGAGGCTCTTGTACTTGTGGATGGTGCTATCAAAAGGGAATTAATGGAAACAGTGCATGATGGCAGTCAGCTATCTGCATTTAACTAAATCAATTGCATATATGATGAGATTGACGGGCCAACCAAACCAAACAATGAAAATTTTATTATTAATAGCAGTCAACTATCTGTGATAATAAAAATTGATAATATTTTACATTTGTATGTACTTCAAATCAAATAAACCGCTTTTTTTATAATTAAAAAACAATTAGTCTGAATTTTATGAATGGACATTTATGATAGTCATATATGTATGAATATACATATTGATATATTAAAATTTATGGTGACAAATATACTATTTTTATTTATTAAAAAAATATATTTATATGAACCTATTGTGTTACGATCTGAATCAAAATCAAAATTAGAACCAATCGATGATTTTATAATTTCAAACCGAATTAAAACTAGCCGGATAGTTTGTTCTTCGTTCCTGCCTTGAAACTGTAGCAGACGATTCAAATTTGATTTAGAACCGAGTTAAAAATTAAATATATAATATTGATAATAAACAAATAAAAATATATATAATAACTCTAAAATTAGAACAAGAATTAATGACTCTCGATCAAAATTGAAATCTTTTAGAATTAGTTCAATTTCGATTCTATAAAATTAAAATTGATGGTGTTGAAACTGCGATTGGACTTATGTGATTTTCACGTAATACATTTCTTATATATATATATATATTATTTATAGATCATATGAAATTCTAATAAAAGAACGTAGAAATTCTAATAAAAGAACGTAGAGCATCAATGTCTGTCATCATCACATCAATCCAAGCGTCATACACGTCCCCGTAAGCGTACAACCTACAGCACGAGCTCCACCGAACCCATTGGTGGGTCCAGGCGGGACCCAAAGTTGCTGCGCTGTTCACAGGCGGGACCCAAATGGTACGTCCCCGTAGCTTCTTCTTGGAAATTTGCGTGCGTAACTATACGCACGTGAAACGTTAAGTCGACGATTATTGTCATTAAATCACCGAAAAATTCGAATATGTGAAATGTACCCAATTAGTTCAGGTAACTTTCTTTTTTGGTTTGGGGAGGTTAACGGAAATGACGTGTCATTTTAGGGTGGGACCCACTGGGTTTAATGGTTTCTTTGGGTTGAGATCTGACATCAACGCCAATTACCATCACAGGATGCGGTCCAAAGCAGTCCCCCTCTCCGTCCTCCTCTAAAAAGCATAAAAAGCCAAAGACAGCAAAAGCCTGGCGCCGCTGCTGACTGCCGCCCAGTCGTCACTACCATCAACCACCAGCTCACTCCATTTCAAGCTTCCTCCTCTGCCCCCCATCCCATCACCAGTGGTCACCACATCAACACCTCTCTCTCTCTCTCTCTCTCCCTCTCTCTCTTGTTTGGGATGGTCGGAGCCGAACGGGAGAGAATGAGGAAGAGGAGACTGCGATGAAGCCCTAAATCCAGACGCTTCTCCTTCTTGGTCCCGTGCTCTCTCTCTCTCTCTCTCCGCGGGTGTGTGTGTGTGTTCTTCCATGGAGGGATCTCGGAGCCGACGACGGGGTGGGGCAGGACTAGGAGGGGGCGCCGCGGTCTCCAAGAAGGGCGCAGCGGGGGACTCCGCCTATGCCGACGTGTTCGGCGGGCCGCCGAGGTTCGCGGCCCCCTACGCCACCCGGCTGGACGACTACGCCGAGATCTTCGGCGACCTCGCCAGCACGTGCTCCATCCCGTTCCTCGACATCCCGCCGGCCGTGGACGGCTGCGACCGCGGCGCCGGGTTCGACTACTCTGAGGTCTTCGGGGGACTGGACTTCGGAGAGTTCGCGGCTCCGTACGAGGAGTTGTTTGTGGCGCCGAAGAGGGAGGAGGCCCGGACTACGAACGGGAGGTACGGGTTTGAAGGTCCCCCACTGCTCCTCTTTCGTTTGTTGCGGTGGTAGTTCTCTGAGTTGATCACTTGATGCTTACCTCAAAATGTTCCTTTCTTTATGCGTTTTGCTTGTACAGATCTGCTAATCTTCGTTGCCAAATGGTGAATGAGCTTAGTTTTATTACTATAGAGGTCTCTGGAGCCAATATTTTTTGTTCTGTCTGTGCTTCTAGTTTAATTCATGCTGTAGGTGGATGCTTGGGTTTAATTCGATTCTAAGGATCCGTATCCATTTCTCTTGATGGAATAAACTGTTCAAGAGGGAAGAAAAATTATTTAGTAACGAAATCAATTTCTTTGATGGTTTAGGGCAATTCCTTCGAGAGTTAGGTAAGCTGCTGGCACCATGGTGTTCAAAGAACGCTGATATATGTATATTTTCCTCTTGCATTGTTGGTATCATGATGAATTTACTATACATCGGACTTGCTAATAAAAAATAAATGGCATTCATGCATGAATTGGATTATTTGTGCAGCTTCCAACAGTTTATTTTAGTGGTAGTATGTTCAAGTTTGCAAATTCATTTCTATGTAGGTAACTATAAAAGAATTCTGGTTCTTGGATCTACTTATCAATTATTTTAGCAAAAACAAATTGGCACTTCAATCCTACGGCCCAAGTATTAGTGCTTTATGATTAAGGCACAGGGTTGAATGGGTATGTTTTGCCAAACATCTGGAGGAACACTTTTAGTGCATTCTAAGTGAGGAGTTGGCTCCGGATTTTGTGTTACCTTTTGCACCAACTTCGCGGATTCTAGAGTCGACTTAACAAGCACTACTTCTTCTGGATACAACGACTTTCGCAACCCAAGTGATTCTCAACTTAGTTTTTCTTTTCTATGTTCATGAATGCAAGTGGCTTTAGATGGTTCTTGTGACTGGATAGTAATTTTCCTGAAATATTGATCATTCGAAACCAATCTTGATGTATGCTAAAATTGCACAGTAAAGACATTGTGATTTGATCTCCTTAAGGAACTTGATCTAGTGATTTTTTTTATAAAAATATTGGAATACAAGTTGTGTCATTTTGCTAATAGGGGTTCAGACTCTTCTGTCCTTTAATTTAGTCTCTGCTGGTTCGGATGTAAAAGAATGTATGGCGAATATCTCTATTTTCATAAATTGCTTAGTCCTATGGATACCAAGATATGATCATTAAACATTTTTCTTCTTGTTTTCATTCATCAAAAAGGACTGTGGAGGAAGCAACCTGCAACCATCAGGAAATGGAAGAATTCATATTCCCCCCAAGACATTCAAACGGAGATCATATGGCTTGTCAAGAAGGCGATGTGCCCTCCTCAAATTCCAACCCGTCAGATAGTGTCTCCATGCTGTTCAATGTGTTATACAACAAGACTATCCAAGAAAGTAAAGAGGGTGTGATGAATGGAAAAATGCATACGACTCAACTTCATGATGATCCTGCATTGAGCTCTGTTATTGACACGGGCAAACCCTTCCGGATTTTTGGAGATGATGGCCCCCACAGCATGTTAAATGATGGAATAGATGATGGGAAACACCAAAATAAATGTCCAGCCATGTTTTCTTGTAACAATTCAAAGAGTTCAGAGAATTACTCGAGAGCTGATCAGAGACACTCTACCAACAGGTATCCTGTTTCAGAAAATGGTCATGCAAATACAAGTCATCATTCACTCTCTCTGAGCAGTTCCATATCAAGTGGGGATGTATGGTCCTCTGATATTACGTATCTGACTGTCTCCGACATCAATCTTCGAACACAACCAGTGCGAGTGCCACCACCATCAAGGCCACCTCCTAGATTATTTGGTAAGCAAGGACATCCTAAACCAAGGATATCATCAAGTCCCAAAATTGGTGTGGACGAAGCAAGTTTAGCTAAACCAGTTGCCAACGAAGAATACTTCCATGTTCATCAAGAGGATGTGAAGGGCAGCTCTCCTAGTTTCTTTGATGTGGAGGTTGATGCTAGCTCAGCAGCTGCAGCTTCTGCTGCTGCTATGAAAGAAGCAATGGAGCTAGCTCAAGCAAAACTAAGAAGTGCAAAGGAGTTGATGGAGAAAAAACGTGATAACCTTCAGAACAGCAAGAAGCTGGATCACCATGAAAGCATAAAACATAAAGAACGAAAACTGGGTCAACCTTTCACAGGACAAAAAGGTCTTGAGAACATGCTAGTTTCTTTGGAGACAAAAAATGTCATGGGTGCTGCAAAACAGACTCCACTTTATGAAGAGAACAAAGAAGATGTTGTATTAACCGAAGAGGATGGACACACTAGACTAGGATCATCTAAACTACATGGTAAATCAGCAGATAAAGCTGAGAAATGGAATACAAATAAAGAATACTATGAACTGGTAAACAGTGAGAAATACAAAATGACTGAAGAGGTTACTGACAGGGAAGGTTCCATGAAGAAAACAAATATAATGACAATGGTCTGTGAAGTAAAACAGAATGAGAGTGCAAAAGATGCACTGGCCTTTGAGATTGAAAGCAATAAGAAATTGAGAAAAGATGATGTAGCTCAGGTGGCTTGTGGAAGTGAAGACAATTCTAAACCAGAAGCTCATATTCCTTATGTGGAAGAAGTTGATCTAGGAGAGGTTCACAATCTCCATGATCAAGAAGTGATTAAAACACTGCATGCAGGTGAGTCTTCTTTATTTGCAGGGAGTGAAAAGAAAGTGGAACCTTCAGACAACAGTAAGCTTCACTATAGTTGTGATGACAAAGGAGTAAAAGGCAAATTGGAGTCTTCTGTAGAAGCTCTTGAAGGTGAAAACTCTTTTAGGTTTGTGGAGATTAATGGGAGCAAAGAGGAGAAAGGGAAGTCAGGAGCTGCTAAACCTCAAGGTGAAAAATACGAGAAGGAAATCAATATTGATAACATTGATCCTGAACCTAGTAAAGGTGGGGAAAAGTTGATAGCAGCCAGTGTAACTGATGCACAAGAAGAATCAAATATTCATGTGCCTCATGAATCGTGTATATTGACAGGGGAGACAGCAAATGGAACTAGTAAGTGCACAGATTCCGAAAAAAGGAGAGAAGGAATGCAATGTGTTGCTGAGATTGTGAGTCAATTGGAGGGCATGATAATAGTGCATGAGCCAGAAAAAAGGGAGGGACTGCTTGTTAAACAACCGTCATGCTTATCAACCGAAAATGAACTAAAAATTAAAGTGGATCAAGAAGCTGAATATCTTGAAGAAGATTCAAAGAAATGGAAATCAACAGTAGGAGCAGCAACATGCCAAGAAGAAGAGAAGTTGATAAAAGCAACAAAAGGTGACTGCTGGCAAGATTGCAATGGAAATAAGGCAAATGCAGGCCAACCTGAACTCCAGCAAAGGGACAAAAACGAAAATGCAACTCCAGAGTCATACAATTTGGAAAACTCTAAGGGCCAGAAAATATATGGAAGAGATCTACGAGACAGTGGAAATGAAGATATTATAGAAATTCAAGTTGAGCCTCATTTTATGAATAAAGTTATGTCTATGAATGCAATTCCAGTGATCTGTAGAAGGCCTCTTAGCATGACTTCAGATGTCCAACCAGCCAATTTATCAGAGAAGGGAGATGATGTATCATATTTGTCTCTAGTTGCTATGGAGAGTCAACCTGTGGCTTCTCAAGACATTATTTTGGATATCAAGAAAAGGGAAGAAGAACAAGAAAAAGTTGAGAAGGAAAGCGAACTGACGGAACATACAAGAAAATTAGAAGAAGAACAAGAGAAGGAAAGAATTCAAGAAGAAGAGAAAAAAAGGTTATTGGAAGAGGCAAAAGAGATGGAAAGAAAATTAGAAGAGGAGAAAGTAAGAGCAAGATTATTGGAAGAAGCAAATAACAAGGATAGAAGATTGAAAGAGGAGAAAGAACGAACAAAGTTGTTAGAGGAAGCTAAGGAGAGGGAAAGAAAATTGGAAGAAGAGAAGGAGCAAGCAAAGTTATTAGAGGAAGCAAAAGAGAGGCAAAGAAAATTGGAAGAAGAAAAGGAGCGAGCAAGGTTATTAGAAGAGGAAAAAGAGAGGGAGAGGAAAGTAGAAGAGGAGCGGACAAGAGTACTTAAAGAAGCAAATGAGAGGGAAAGAAAATTAGAAGAAGAGAAGAAGAGGATGAGGTTATTAGAAGAAGCAAAAGAGAAGGAACGAAAATTAGAGGAGGAGAGAACAAAAATATTAGAAGTAGCAAAAGATAGGGAAAGGAAATTAGAAGAAGAGAAAGAGAGAGCAAGGTTATTGGAAGAAGAGAAAGAGAGGGAAAGAGAAAGAGAAAAGGACAGAGTTGCTGTGGAAAGAGCAACACGTGAAGCACATGATAGGGCATTCACAGATGCCAGAGAAAGGGCAGAAAGAATTGTTGCAGAGAGGGTTACTTCTGAGGCTTGGCAAAGAGCACATAAGGAGGCTCGAGAAAAGGCAGAGAAGGCCACTTCTGAAGCTCTTGAAAAATCATTAACTGAGAAGGCTGCCAAAGAAGCTAGATTAAGGGCTGAGCGTGCTGCAGTTGAGCGAGCCACTGCAGAAGCTCGTGAGCGTGCTGTAGAAAGAGCGCTTGCTGAAAAAGCTGCTGCAGATGCCAGAGAACGTGCTGAGAGATGTAATGCCACTTCTAGGGACAGAACAAGGAAAGAAAATGTGACAGAAGAGCATTTAAGGGCCAGGGACAAGGTATATGAAAAAGGCTCAAATCTATTTTTTAATTAAGCACAATGCTGGTCAACTAAATGTTTATCTCTTTTCTAAATTCGAAATTCTGTTCTTTCATTCTGATCATGGATGATTAATTAATGATTTATTGTGAGACATGCAGGATGCCACACAGGATTCACAATTTCGAAGTACTGGTTCTAGTTACCAAGCAAATTCAGATTCTGATGACCAAGGTACTAATCATTTTGGTGAAGCATCAATTTGCTATTGTCAATTGTCATTAGGTTGCACTTTTGACCTTTTATATTTGTTCAACTGAATCTCTAATCTACTTTGATTAATAATTTGAAGCAGGTGCAGGTGAATCAGCTTTAAGGTGTAAAGCTAGACTGGAGAGGCATAATAGAATAGCTGAACGTGCAGTATGTCCACTTTTTGGCTCCACATGCATTTTATTATCCTTAGAGCAAGTTTGGACCTGAAAATTTTATTGTCAGTCTTCTGAAAATTTGCCATTTGTGCTTCCAGGCGAAGGCTCTTGCAGAAAAGAACATGCGGGACATTCTTGCACAAAGAGAGCAAGCAGAAAGAAATGTAAAATCGTCATAGTCGACAAAATGTAGTAAGGTTGTAGATTTGTCTTTTCTCAATTGACAAACTTCAATCAAACTGTGGTTGCAGAGGTTAGCAGAGTATCTGGATGCTGACATTAAGAGATGGTCGAGTGGAAAAGAAGGAAATTTACGTGCGCTGCTATCGACACTGCAGTATGTATGTATAAACATTAGACCTCAGTTTGTATATCATCCGCATCAATTGCTCATTTGTTTTCTAAATGTGTCTTCAAACGCATTTTGATGAAGTGATGTAGATATCATTTAGAATTATTTTAAGTGACTGTTTCTCCTTGCTGAAATACCAACCTCTATTATTGCCCAAGACTTTTATATGCTCTTACGGAAGTTGCTTAAGCTGAAGACTGTAATTCTGGACCTTCATTAACTGTATTTTTCAAATTTTGTGGAACTTTGTTTAATTTTCTCTTTTTGCTGTCACTTCTTTTGACTTTAATTATCTGGATCTTTTTAGTTCTTAACATATATGAAGTTTGGCATGCAGATGAAATGATGCTTGGTAAGTGGTCATTGTTAGCATTCTCTAATTCTTTTTATATCTCATAAATTTGCAATAGTGAGGGACTTATTTGATTTTCAGTGGGAACTCTTTGCCAATTCTGCTTTTGGACATTTCGTACATTATGTGCTCATATGTACGTTTCTTGATAAATATATATTAGATATCATGTAATGCCTGAAGATTCCATATATTAACATAAGCTGTCTTCTAGTTTTCATAAAATATAATTCATATTTCATTTATCACTACAAAACTTTCTTCTCAAATTTTATTTTTCACGTGTATGGGTGGCGTGACTACATATTTCAAGCGTATCTTGGCAATAAAACTCTCCAGGTGTTTCACTTGAGATTTCATGTTTGCAGATACTCAGCCCAGAGAGTGGTTGGCAGCCTATTCCACTGACAGATGTTATTACAGCTTCTGCAGTAAAGAAGGCATACAGGAAGGCTACTCTCTGCGTTCATCCTGATAAATTACAGCAAAGAGGTGCCAACATTCAACAAAAGTACGTTTGTGAGAAGGTTTTTGATCTCCTTAAGGTGAGCCACTTATTTTGTTGAATTTCTTGATAAAGTGGATCATTTTGATCAATGCTGGCTCTGCAACGGTACAAGTTACATTTTTTTTTATTTAACCAAACTTTTTAGTGGCGAAGGGAACTGAGTAGCTGATAAACAAATTTGTTTGCGATAGAGCATATGTAACCATATTTGAAGTTAAGCTAAGGTTTTACTCTAGTACATTGTTACTAGAATTTATTCCCACTTAATTTCTACTTGGTACATTGTTCTGTAGACTCTTGGAAACTAATAAGAAAGATTCCTGCCTACATAATGTTGGATACTTGTGGAGCATTCATCATGAATCAACACTGTATTTTCTTGTATCTGATTGAATTTGAGATAAAACTCCCCCAAAACTTATCGACATTACCATCTTGGCACAGGAAGCTTGGAACAGATTCAACTCTGAAGAACGATAGTGGTTGAAAAGAATGTTGTAGCAGCATTTGTCTTTCGAGCTTTCAGTGGTTGTAAAGAAAAGATGCACTGCAGGTTTTGCTGGGAGAACTTAGTTCTGTAACACATCATCGTCAACATACTTTAGCATGTATGTAGATGTGAAATTTGCTGGAGTGCCCTTCAAAATGCTAAATCTGTTCTCAACCAGACAATTCAATGTTGTGAAGCACTTTGTCGGGCAAGTAAAGTAGGCCCTTTACGTTCCTCGGTGGCTTCCATTCGGTGCATGTTTTTACTAGAACATTGAATGCATCAAATTGATAGGGTGCTGAACCGAACCCAACATCCTAAAATGGTCCTACCCCACCACCCCCTGTCGTGAACCCGACGGTGCTGATCTGACTCGACAATCGAGTCACGTTCCGTTGCTAGCAACTAAGGCTAGTTAGTTAATGCAGCACAGCCCTCTCTGCACGAGCAACCCTTTCCAAATCGCATCGGTTCCAACGGCAGCCGTTTCTAAGGACACCCTTTCGTCTCCTGCGATGACTCCACTCCCTCTTCCGTAACAGTCATACCAGATAGCTGCCATCTCATCAATCCTTTTCTCTTCCCTCGGTACACAACACAATACCCACATCCTCTGATGCTGTCTCTGTTTCCCTTCCCATGGAAGAAACATCTCCAAAATAATCCTTTTGAGTTCTCTGTAAGAAGTCTGCCCTCTTCTTCGGGTCCTCACCCTCACCGCTCAAAGGCTGGCCATCCCGCATCTACACCGAAGAACCCTATGCAGGACCTCTTTCGCTTCCCTAGTAACAAAAAGTCTCAGAGGCCTTTCGAGCAGCTACGAATGAAGCCTTTGATCATGATGACTTCTTCTCAAAAGAAGAGGAATCGGAATGGTTATCATCGCTTTACACAAAAAAAAGATGGCTCCAAATCAAGAAAATATACTATACAGGTTAGTACCAACCCTCTTTTCTTTGCATTAAAATATATATATAAATGAAAGAAAAATTGGATCTAAATGTACCTTTTCGAGACTCTAGCAGCAATTTGAACACTTAATTCCTATTTGTTTATCAAATTTTCTCAAAATTTATATCGTGCTGAATATTGTAGCATGGAACTATAGAGGTGCTAACAAAAAAATCCAGTTATGAACAAATCAATTATGTAATCCATTTTCATTCGATCCACAATTTTGCTCTGTTGGAAACCCATATGCAGGAGGATGCTAGCGTAGAACGAATCAAACGTTTTGGAAGGTGATTCCTTTCTTGCCCAAGGTAGATCGAGAGGGATCTTGGTGGCTTGGAGAGTACATCTCAAAAAAATACAATTTTTGTGAGTATATCTTCTTAACCCCTTCACTTTATTACTCGATGTTCCTTTCTTGTACTTGTCTTATTGGAATTAGAATTTTTTTGGCTCTATATTCGCATGGTGTAATCGTCGGTTTGGTGATTCTCGAATTTCTGCACGTCTTGATTAGGTCTTAGCCAATGATTTTTAGCTTTCTTTCTGAAGATAATCTATCTGACATCTTCCTTTAGATCCAGATTCAAATCTCGAATGTTTAAATTTAAACTCTATTGGCTTCATTATCCTGACATCTTTCATGTAATCAATAATTCCTCAAACAAATATCCCAATCATTCCAATTCTTTGTTGAAAACTTAACTTTAACATGATCTCCGTAAATGGAGCAGATAACAGATCGCTAGTATTGAATATAATCTTCAGACCACCACTAACGATATAGCAGCTCTTGAACTTAAAAGGAGAACCTTGATGATGATTCACTTACTTAATCTCAGATCCCTTTACAATCAAGCTGCTACCTTTAACTGTCCGATTCACCTAAAATGGTGGACTTGATCTCATTGGCTTGAGCAAGGTGATAAAAACATAAGATATTTTGCACAATTTTGCTCGTATTAGAAAACAACTGAACTTTGTGAATCTCATCCAACTTGAAGACGGCCATATCACCAATGCCTACCAACTTTATCAGACAACATTTTTCAACTCGGTATATTAATCTTTGGAGCTCCTACAGTTCACTTGATTTGGAACAATGGTCAAATTTCCCTCCCCTCTCTCAAATCTAAACCTACGCATTTCAATGACCTAATTAAAGATATCTCGTGTTCTGAAATTTCAACTATCCTTGAAACCATGGGCCAAGCCAAGAGCCTGGGCCCAGATGGTTTCACGGTAGAATTTTACTGTTCATCATGGTCTATTCTTTAAGATTTCATTTAGTAGGCTTTGATTTTAAAGATTTTCACACACATTCGACCATCCCACAAAGTTGGGTTAAAATTATTTTGATCTTTATTCCTAAAAAGCTCAACCCCTCAACATTCATGACAACATTGTCAGAAACATTCATGACAACATTGTCATCGATCATGAATTCGTTCATTCTATGTGTAAAAATCCTTTAATCTTGATTAAATTAAATCTTCGAAAAGCTTTTGATTCAATTTCCTGGACTGCCATCCATCGAGTGCTCAATCGAATGAAGTTTCCTACAGAAATGATAGGTTGGATAATGGTTTGTGAAACCTCCTCAAATCACTCTTGTTCCATCAACAGAGAACTATCTATAACTGGTTTTCTAGTTTGATCGATCGAGGGGTATCAGATAAGGTGATCCCCTCTCACCATATCTTTTTTTTGTACTCGCACAACAAATTCTCTTCACTTCTTGACCAATCTATTTCCACTAAAAATCCATCTGCTTTTAATACCAAAAGAGTTAAAACGTCTCTCATCTCATGTTTGCTGGCGATGTGATTATTATCATTAGAGCTAATGATAAATCCTGCTCTGCCTTATCTAAAATCCTAGACTAATGCACTGATCTCACTGAACCTTTTGTCAATATTTTTAAATCTGAAATTTACTACCCGAAACATTGCCCTGTTAACACCCGTCATCGCATTACTCAACTCTTGGGTATCAAGGAAGGAAAATGACAAGTACCTCATCTGGGAACTTTCGTTTCTCACTGTCATCTACTCAAACCATTCTAAGAGAAACTGATTGTGGCAAAATCACCTCTAGAATTTAACGCTAGCAATCAAACAAAATCTCTCAAGCTAGCAAAGCAGTACTTGTTAACTTGATTCTCAATTCAATATCTCTTCACACAATAAATAACACTAGGATCACAGAAACTTCTATCAATAAAATCTCTTCTCTTTCTAGGAGTTTCTTATGGGGAGGAACTGAATCCCCAAAATCCTTAGGAGGTCTCGGACTTAGGGATCTCTAGACCGTAAAATCTTACCTAGGAACGAAAAGTATCCTTCCTATTCTCATTAAGGATCAAAATCTTTGGACCAAAATCCTAATGGCTAAATATGATACTCCTCACCCTTGGAATATTTTCTTCAAAAGAACATCTCTTATATGGAAAAATATTTGCTTAACCATTCAAAAATGCCAAATGTGAGTGATCTCAGAAAACTTATCAGCTCAGGTACTACGACTTCTGATATCTGGCAAGATCCATGGATCTCAAACATACCACTATCTAGATGGTCTATTTTTTTAAACATTAATGCCACTGATCGATTCTCTTTATGTTTTTGATCTCATGATTAATAATGATTGGCACATTCCCCTTCTCATTTGATCAACCTTGTAACCAGAATCCATACCCCTTAAAGTCTGATATTGATAAATGGATTTGGACCTCGATCCGTCTTGAGGAAGGGTTACATCAAAAAGTTTATATACTTTTTTTACGAGATAAGCATTTGGATCAATTTGGGGAATGGGATGGTTGGAAGGCTATGTGAAATCTCAATGTTCTTCCTCGAATTCAAATTTTTCTACGAAGATTTCTATGGAAAGCGGACTGTCTACCTCACATTGGCTTCTAATATCATACACTGTTCACAATCTTGTCTCCAAGAGCGAAGCGACTTGGAGAAGTCATCATCTAACCATTTTTGAAATCAATTTTTTGCTGCTATAGAAGAACAAAAATGAGTTTCTATTCAACATCCATCAATCTTCCCCTTTAATTATAAGACGTAATATCCATGCTTTAATCTATGGGCAAAAAAGAAAAAAGGGGGCCTAAACCACCTGAGGAGTTGGGAGGCCTCCACTAATATGTTGCCTTCTTGCATTTCGAATTGACGCTGTCTTTTGATCTTCCTTGGAGGCAACATCTCAAGGTACTGCGTGAGAGAAGGAAAGTCCTCTCGCATGGCTTTTTGGGTGCTACAACGGCAACTTGCTCTCTGTCCTACCTGCTGCTTCTGCTGTGTCATTTTTACCTGGGGATAACTTGCTCTCTCAGTGTGCTCTCCACATGGAAATCATGCCTTGGTAGATCAAACTTATCACGATCAATCATAAGCGTGACCAAAGTAGCAGAAGAAAGCATCACCATGTAGTCCCATCCCATTCATATCTTTTCCGTAGTAGTTTATGTATATTATCGCATCGCTTTGTCTGCAAGCCTTTCTTTTTACCCTTTGCTTGTTTAGTTTGCTTTACTCTTTTTTACCTCATCTTCTTGGCTGTCAATTACAAGAAATAATTATATGAAATACATGAAAGATATTGAGCGATTTGTCTAAAAATATTCGTATTTTAAATTTTTTTCAATCGGTGCCTCTCATTTTATTTTTTTTTCAAAAATAATATCCCTATATTAGGAAATATCTAAATTATTCCTTAAAATTGTTTTTTGGTTGTTACTATATTTTTAACTTGTTATACTGTTCTGACTACCACAATTAAAACGTACTCACAAGTATTATAAATAATTCAAATGGATTCTTAATCTCAATCAAATCATTTACAAATCGAAATGGTCTGTGAGCAATATCAACCAAATATCTAAAAAAAAAAAATTTATATGTGTTACTATATTTTTAACTTGTTATACTGTTCTGACTACCACAATTAAAACGTACTCACAAGTATTATAAATAATTCAAATGGATTCTTAATCTCAATCAAATCATTTACAAATCGAAATGGTCTGTGAGCAATATCAACCAAATATCTAAAAAAAAAATACTGTATATGTTATTGAAAAAAGAGTCAAATAAAAATATTGTAACACTTTAAAATCGGTAAAAAAATAAATAATTTTTTTTAAAAGAATTTTTTTGGGTATTTCTAAAATTATTAGGATATTATTTGAAAAAAATAAAAAAAGGTACTCGTTCAAAAAGATTTAAAATATTAGTATATTTTTTAGAAAAATCACCCAAATATATTTCAAATAATTATTTATGAATCATGCTTAAAGCATCAAATATGTCGTCAATGCAACGCAAAGAACCCGCTACTACGACGCTTTGCTTGTGGTGGGACCCACCGCATAATGGGAAATTTGTCCCATCAGACCTCAGCCGTCGGATTCATCATGCGGTTCAATTGAACCGGCCGTTTTGCGACTAAAGGACGCGCTCCTCTTTCGCAGAATCACCACTGAAACACGTCGAGGGCGACGGGACTCGACCTGCGCGAAATCACCCGAGAAACGTCTCAGCGGTACGATTACCACCTACAGAAGGTGGAGGCCACCCTTGCGGACGTATGGCTTCTCAGATCAGAGAGAGGCCACAACTCGGCTAACTTTAGGCAGCATTTTTCTTGTGAAGGAGAGGAGGGGCTGAAATCGCGTGTCATACGTCCATCACGCTGTGTGATGCGTGCAGGGAGATGATTGGGTGGCTCTTAAGATCCTCTTCCTCCGCCCACGACCTCGTCAACACTACACCACCGGGAGCGTCACGCACCGCCCATGATAGCTTCGTAATCTCCTTTTGACTCCGCAAGGTAAGCGGCGGCGTAGTAACTAGTTTCTCTTTCGTGGTCGAATGGATGAGTCGTGATCTCTTTTCCCTCTTTAGGCATGCATTTGTTTCAGATTCCTCCCATTTCCTTTCCTTTTGCGATCTCGCGCGCGTCGAGCTCCGATCGAGACCGTAGAGATTCGCGGTTAGGGTTCTTTAGGCCGTCCTTGGGAGCTAGCGCTACGGAGTCTGCGTCGATTTTTCTGGGCAATTCGGGATCGGGAAAGAATTAGGCAGCGGGGGAAGGGCATCTGGAGTTGAATTTCTTGATTCGGGTTGGGAGGGATTCCTCTGCAAATAAAGCCGACCCTTAGTGGTGAGATGGGGTTCTGTTATGTTATGTTATGTTCTTTCTTTCTTGTTTAAAGATTATCTCAACTGGTTTTTCCTTTGATCGCTACATGGCTTTGATTGATTTTTGAGGGCTTGCTAGTCTCAAAGTGCTTTCCAGGCATCCTTTTCTTATGTGTATATTGTCCTCTCAAAATCCTGCCTTTTTACCCATCCTAATATTTTCTTGGGACTCGGATATTATATTTATCGGCTTGTGTATGCGTTTAATTATCTTTAAATTGCAAAAGAAAACTATTAGGTGTAGTTTACTAGCATCTGTTACATCTTTGAGGGAATTTTTGCACTTTTTTTCTGTTGTTCTTCTAGTAGTAATCAATTAAAGTTGCATACTTTTGATCTTGGTGGTCCATCAAATCTTACATTTTGGAGATTAAACATTGTTGATACTATTCTGCTATCCTCAACTTATTATGTCTTGGAATGGTTTTCATCCCACTATGCAAGCTTTTAATTTCTGGTACATGGATAGAGTTTCACATATGTCATGACCATTGTTCTCTAATTTTATCTTCTTATCATCTTCAACCATAGAACTAATTGGTGAATTCCTCCTCCTTGTTTTACAACTCTACACCTTACCGTTCATTAGGTTTTAGATTGACAAAGTCCTTGGAGACCTACCGATATGTTCCATACATTTCTTTTTGAGTGTCAGCCCTTTTGCGTTTGTTGTCATATGGGTATTTCGCTTCAGTTTTGTTTCCTTATGAAATCTTTTGTGTCTTTTTGCAGATATGTCAGTCAATATTTGGATATGTGTATAAATTTGAAGACAAACAAATGTAGTTGGTCCTGTTTGTTTTGGACAGTATAGAGAAAATTACTTGCTGACTATATTGAGAAAATGGAGGATGAGAATGAGCTGGAGCTTAGCTTGGGCCTTTCCTTTGGAGGATCTTCAGGAAAATCTAAAAGCAGAAGTATACCTTCGGACTCTATGGTGGAGGAAGGAAGTATTAGTCAATCAATGGGCAGATCTGTGACCATTTCAGATGTTCCATTCAAGAACTTCTTCCAGAATAATGGTGGAAACCAAGACCAAAGCGGGAAACAAGCAGTTTCTCCACCGCAAGAGAACTTCTGGAAGGATATTGGCAAGTGCAGTGCTCCAACTGCGGATGGTTATGAAATTGCACAGAGTAGCCAATCACAGTTTACCAGAAATAAAGAAATTCAGATTGCAAATAACAGAAGTAATGAGACCGAGGAAGAGAATTCAGGTATGAAGAAACGAAGATTACACTCCGAGGAGACAAATTTTCCAAAGAAACATGAGAAGGTAGTCGGCCATGCTGAGGTGGTAGGTAAGGGCCCTGATGATGTCACTTTGCCAAAACATTCACATCGCTCAATTGCTGTAGACAATGCTTCAACCGGTGAAAACGAGGATGTTGCAGAATCCGAGGCAGAAGTTTCAAGCTCTTGGTTAGTTTCACAGCATGTAGACATTGCTAAGCGCCCTGATCTTCTTAAAGGTACTGCTAAGCCTGCTTTAAGTGATCCGTCCAGGATTGGTTTCCAAGGGCAGATACAACAAAATTATTCTGGAAATATATCCGATGTTGAACTTCCAAAAGTAACATATGGAACTCCATCTTCTCTTAAACCAATTGCTGTCTCGATGGTGCCGTATTCGGTACCTGCTAAACCAACTACTGCTGTTGCATCTATTGGAGCAAGCTATCCTTCACCATGTGTTGTGCAAGCCACGCTTTCAACAAACAATGACCATACTATGGTTCAGGGAACAAACACTGATGGCCAGCATCTTGTTTTTGGGTACTCAGCAGTCCAGCTTCCAACGCTAGAGACAAACTCTTCATGGGCATTTAGTTCTCAGCCTCAGGTAGTCTCTTCGTCAACTGTTGGAACATCAAACTCGCAGCTTGTTGAAGTTGAGGCAAAGAGATCAAATGGTCAATCTCTCTTCTTAGACACCTCCATGCTTCTGATAGTGATATATTACATGAGACAACCTATCATAATTAGAAATTTAGCCTTATCCTTAACTTATTATCACCAAAATTATCAATATGCTTGATTTTCTATGTCATGTTTATGCAGCTCCCATTCAGATTCATTCATCAACAAATTTGGGATATGAAAAGAAGTTAGTAGGTGTAGGGAAAGGGAATGGTAAACATGTCATGGAAACTGGAACATCATCGTCTTCTCATGCTGAGGAAGGCAAGGGTATCAATTCTATTTTCAGGCAGAAGGAAATAGCTAAATCACCTATTGTTGAAGGCTTTCTTCATGATGTATCTTCCATAAAGCCTGGTGTTGCATCAAACTTGAAATTTGGAGGATGTGGCTCATTTCCAGATCTCCCATGGGTTTCGACAACTGGGCCAGGCCCTAAGGGTAAGACCATATCTGGTGTTACCTACAAGTATAGCGAAAACCAAATTAGGATTGTCTGTGCATGCCATGGGTCCCATATGTCCCCAGAAGAGTTCATTCAGCATGCAAGTGCCGATCCTATCAACCCAGAAAACAATACAAGCTTGGCTTCATTCACTAGCAGTCCATCAGGTTCGGCGCAGAACTAGTTTTAAGCTCTTAATGAAGTTAAACTATGTTGTTCTCTTTTGAGAACAAATATGGCATGGCAGCAGATCATGCAACAGGCACATGACTGATTGAATGTGGTATTACTTGAATGCTGTCTTACTTTGCTCTGTACTTAATGGTCTTGTCATCCATTAGCCTTATGTATTATTCCAATACAGATTTTAAACATTATGAAGAGACTTTGTAACTTATCAGTTGTATGAATCTTATTTTTCCTTGTTTAAATTCACCCCTCAACTTTCAAAGTGGTTTGAGGGAGGTTATCAATTAAGTTTGCTTGTCCATTGTCTTTTATATTTTCTTCAATCATTTTACTTACATTTAATAAGCAAACTACATCTATTTTGTAGTCTGTTGCTCCATTTCTTAATTATCATTTCTACTTGTGTAAACCTTTAGACTCTTATGTCAAGATTTTCCTTGCAATTCGCTTTTCTAATAAATGTAGAGGAACATTTTAACAGCTTTTGATTGTCTATTTGTTCGGAGATCATGCTATCAACTTACTACAGCCATTTTATATTTCATTGCCGAGGTTCACTCATTTGTTATTAAATTTTGTTGAAAATCTAACGATGACATAACTGACACCCAAAATTTTGCACTCTATAATGTAATTCTGGAACATATGTTGTTTTATTTTGTTCATTTTTTCCATATAAAAGATTGAAGGAAAGAAAGGGACCTATTTGTAAAATGATACATTACATAGTGTACAAAATTATCATACTAAAGATGAATTTATTGTGCATATATATAAAAGAGATGGCTGAATTATGCATCAACAGCTTTCATTTATTTAAATTATCATTTTATTTGCTACAATGTGGATGGTCAAATTGTGCATTTATGGAATTTCTGATTTTATCTATGAATAGCAGCAGCAGCTTCTCTGGATTGGCAGGGTTTTTTACACTTAAGGTAAGTATTGTTCTCAACCATCTTGTTGGCAACCGGACAAATGCAGGTAGAGATATTATTGAAATGTATGACTGCAGAAAGACCAAAAATTTTTTGCTTGCAAACTCCTTCAGAATCATCTCCTGATTTTTCTCAGGTTTTACAGTCTGTCTTTTATTTGAATTGAAATTTCTTATTCCCTAGTTTTGTGTTTCTTCACTGTTTATGTCAGAGTAATGAGACCATATACTGAAAACAGAATAGTAAATTATCGAGTTCTTATTTCCATTTTGATGGTTTCGTGATGAATTAGAAAACAACATGATACTATCAGATGCAAGATTCTCTACTAGTAGTTCTGTTTTTTGTTCTCTTGTACTCAACAGTGTAGCTAGCATGTCTTGGACTACCTGATCAGATAACCATTCCTTCTCCATCCGAATAGTGGAATACTTGTACATCTGGTTTTGCTGTCTCATTGTATCTTGGTACAAAATCATGCTTACTGAAATCAAAAGAGTAAATTTTCGAGTTTTTATTTCCATATTGATGATTTTGTTATGAATTAGGAAACAAACATGATACTATCGTATGCTTTTAATCGAGCAAGGAGACAGGCCATGTGTGGACCATCTCATGCTAGAAAGGTACCTCAAATCGAGGAGAGAAGGTTTGGATGTTGGCAATGATTACGGCAACAGGTTCATGCTTATCTTCCCTAAAATTTTTCATCATGCCTATAAAGCTGTCATCATATTAATACTCTCTTGAGTAACAGCTGTTGGATGGGATGTCTGCATAACTCGAGGAGCATAAGCAGGCATGAGTATGATTTATGGAGCTACAGGGGTAACAAAGTTTCTACATGCAAAAAAAAAAAAAAAAGGAGGTGAGCTGGCAGCAGTAGAGTTTAGTTTAACTTGCTGCAAATGCATTTGATATCAGAAAGGGTGGAAAGAGTCGATACAACACCAGCTGAAGCCAGATCGAATGATGACCTGGTTCGTTTGGATTTGTTTGGTGGTGAACCATATGTTGTTGCACGGACCTGCGCAGCTGAAGTTCAATCTCCAGTGGGTGGGTTGTAAATGGTGCAAAGCGAAGGCTCAAGAGGAAGTCCGTCCACGTGGAAGGCAAGAATTAATTGCCGAACCACCGGCCATTGCAGCTGCCTTACCTCCTGAACCGGACGCACACTGCTCACACTAAATGAATGTTTTTAGATGGTTCTTATGTCATGTCAGAATAGATTAGATTATAAAATGGTTGAGGGTAAGTTTTACTCCGATCCATTTCATCGTTTAAGATGATTAGAGTATTTGAGAAGAAGGAAGATATTGCCAAATATTAACCTGCCCCAGGACCGCCTCTCCGTATGATCAACAACATTACACAATGCAAAAATCATGGGCATGTCATGTCATGTCATGTCAGATACAAGGGAATAGTGTGTTTACAGAGACATGGTGAGTTGGATGGTGAAGTGGATGGCCTTTTTCCATCATGGTAAATAAATAGACTTGTCCGGTAAATCCATGATCATCATATCATATCGATCAGTTGGATTAGCAGGCTAACCTAAAACTTCCTCCCTCCTCTCCATGGTGTAGGTACACAGAGTTCTCTGCAGATCTGATCCAAGCAAGCAAGGAACATGGAACATGAACACACCAACAATAGGGAGATGACACAGATCGAAGAGACGATTTGCTTGCTCCGATGATTGATTGCAGGGACTCCCCCGGGGCTACAAATCCTGCTCTAGACACTTGCAAAACTCCTGCTGAGCTTGATCGGAGACGATTGAAGATTAGATGGTGTCAGCAAACCAAGTTAGATCGGCTAACCCATCTCATCTTTTAATTGAACCCTAGTAATCGATCCAGTTCGTATGAATCGATTAGATTTTCAATATGTAATCGAATCATAATAAGAATATTTAAGTAATATCTGTGTCATACATTAAGAAAAAATATATGCAATATCTGCTATTGGCCACTCTGTGGGTCCCTCCATCTCTGACAGCCGCAGACTGTCATGCCCAGAGACACAAAACAGTGGTAGGAGAGAGAGAGAGAGAGAGAGATGCAGGGAAAAAGATAAAGAGATGAACAAGGAAGAGAAGAGGGAGACAGGAAGAAGACCGATGAGAGAGAAGTGAAAGCATATGGGAAGGAGAAGAAGAAACAAGCAAAAGGAAATTATAGAAAAAGAAAAGAAAAAGTATTATTATTATTATTATTTTAGTTTAACTCCTTACAGAGTGACTTGTGCACAAATATTTGACCCCAATGCAATCATGTAAGGATTGATCATTATCACCACCTACTTTTAATCCACCACTGCCACACTAGCCTGTCAAACAAAGTTGGTAAGCAGTGAACTCATTCCTGTGTTTTTTTTTTTTTTCTCTTTCGAGGAAAGCCATGATGTTCTTGGAAACCTGTCAAACCGGACGTATAAATGATCTCTGTGCTCTCTAATGGTGGATGTGATGGTCCTGCGTCTCCTAATTATTACATCATCTTCACAAAACCAAGAGGATATTTACCGTTCCTTCTCCCCAAGCAAACGCCAAGGTGCAGACTCACACACCATTCCTTTGAAGGGAACTGTCCGGATGTAGAAGCCACGCAGACATCATAGCCAACACACAACAAGAAGCAATTAACCCACCTTCTTCTTCGCTCCTCCTCTCTCTCTCTCTCTTTGGACAACCGCATGACCGAAATCCACACCGAAAGAGAGAAAGAAAAGGAAACAAGAGAGAGAGAATAGTCTTGCACAGTAAGCATGGTGGGAAGACATGAGACTGCTGCATACCTCCTCCACAGTGAAGCAGCTCCACAAGAAAGTAATGACCGGAAGAAACATGCAGATAGTTACAAGGGAGCCCCATCATCTCTGAGCTGTTTGCATTAATTGTAGTACACGCTCTCCACTCTTCTTCTCCCTCTCCCTCTCCCTCTCCCTAGGAAGGTGGGTGCCTCCCTCTCTCATTTACTACTCCATCAAAGCAGGCAAATTAGAGTTGGGAACAGTTCCCTTGTTCGTCAACCAAAGCGTTGATTTCAGAACTTAAAACTGTCATTTACTAGTCAATCGAAGCAGGCAAATCAGAGTTACGAACAGTTCCCTTGTTCATCAACCAAAGTGTACATCTCAGAACTTCAACACTGGTCATCATCGATCACCGGCTGATGGTTTGCCGATCTCAGTCTCTCTCGACATCCTCTTCCCGCAGCTGCAGTCGACGCCTCTGTGGTGCGAAAGAAGCATAAAGCTGCGTCAGCCACACCCATTTACGGCCGCACCTTTTTGGTTGGACCCCACAGCAGCAGCAGCAGCCTCCCATGGCGCCAGCATCTTTACAACCATGCCATCAATCAACGTGTCGTGGGCCCGCCCGCAGTGGACGGCCGAGATCACGTCCCTTTCGCGGCAACAGTAACAGCGCCAGACCATAACTGTACCGGTCGCGCAACCCAGGGCTCGGGTTAGGGTTTCAACCCGGGTTGGGATGTCGGGTTAGGGTTAGGGTTTTGTTGCCCATCTTTTTTGATGGCTTCTCATACGCGCGCGCGCGCGCACGCACACGTACACACAGGTACAAGTGATGGGTGGGGGATGACATGTCACACTACATGTGCCCCGATTCATTGCTTATTTAGATCCATTGGGAGACTATTATTGTGCCTTTGGCTTTTGCTGCCCATAGATTCTCTCTCCCACGCGGAAAACCCTAGCAATAGGTTGGGGTCTCCCGAAACCCTTTTGCCTTCGATCCATCGTCGATCCCACGCTGATCTCTCCCGTTTCACTTGCCCCGGCCGCGCCTCGGGATCGAAGGGCGAACCGCGGTTCAGATGTTTATGGTAAAGAAGCTACCGGATTCCTTTTCGGGTTCCCCGTGAGAGGTACTCGTTCTTTACCTTGTTGGGAATAGTTCTTGAGTTCCAAGTTCCGATTTTTATGCTTCTCTTGGGCTCCTTTCGTCGATTGCTGTACTTTGTTGATGAATTTGGTCTGAAATTGATGG
Source organism: Musa itinerans (assembly GCA_001649415.1). NCBI lineage: Eukaryota > Viridiplantae > Streptophyta > Magnoliopsida > Zingiberales > Musaceae > Musa > Musa itinerans. The sequence continues at coordinate 144,886 of LVTN01000616.1, read as the reverse complement.
GTATTGGCTTCTCGCATCGTGGTGTGTTAGGTCAGCTGTATTTAGTACGGTTTGGAATGTAGTCTAGAAGTTGAATGGGAAAGGAGCTTCTTTTCTGGAGTCGACTATGGGTGTGTGGTTGAGCCTCAGGTTTATGATGATCCGGTGGCCTGTTTGTTCCTTTGCAGAAGCGGGTAATCAGCAAAGCATGGCTTGATGTATGTTACGGTGTGTATTTCTTTCCGCTTTTGTTATTTTATGTAGTAAGTTTTGATTCGTGTGGCGTGTGTTCGCTGCAGTTTCCGCTCATATTTCTTTGTGCAATGGATCTTGTGGTTTTGGTTAACCTGATGTACCTATTTGTTAGCTCAAGTCATGCTTTTGTATCTCGTGGGAAGTTTGAGAAAGCACTTGTGCCTTCTATTTTCCTTGAGGAAACGTCGTTACTTGGCCAGAAAGGTTCAAGTGATTTGCTATCGTCTCATCTTGATGCATTATTTTATGATCAGTTTTGAATGGTTAGAGGTTGATTGATGTCTGAACTTAACTCTCATCACTCGTGGTGCTCCGGAGAAGATTGTTTCTCTTATATTTCATGTTCCAACTTTGTTCTTTCCATGGCAACTAAAATGATCGCACACCACTTTTCTTTTGTAGTGCAAGTGCCTCCTGTGTGTTTGAGTTAAAGTCTCATATTGTGACAGAAATATGTAAAGGTTCTCTTTCTATGACATCATCTTGTGATTTTTTGTTTTGTTTCTTATAAGTGGGGAGTGTTACTTGTAATGGTTAAGTTGCACTGGTCCATTCAGTAATGTCCATATGTTGTTTCTTTTTTGGTTTCATGTTGGCAATGTGTTAGTCTGCACAAGATATAATGTTGCTTCATGAGTTTGTTGTGATAATACAAGTGTAGCGGCAGTCCATCTAAGTTCTTAGAGGAAGTTTCTTATCTTAGTTGTGTTCTTGCAAAAATCTGCTTGGACATGAATCAAAATGACTAATGATCGTTGTGCTGATTATATAAATATTTCTGGTTATTAGTTTGATTGAGTCATATTAATTGCTGTACTAAATGATGTTCTATCTTTTCAGGCATGATTAGTTCCTGCTCATGTTATATTTAAAGTTCTCATTGAGAATTTTAAATTCTTTATCGTGACTTATACAAATGACAATGAGAAGATAAGTTTGAGTAATGTTTGTGAACAAATGCATAATACTTTGCATGAATCCTTAAGTTCCTTTATCCATTCCTCGGTCTGTTTTATACAGAATGATGTGTTGTAATCAGTAAATTTTTTTTACAATGCATTTATATGCAGATTCATGAGGCTGGATCAATTATTAAATCTCATTAATGTTTAAAATTATTTGTAGCATTTGAAGCTAAATATGTTTGATACAATAATTATGCTGCTCAACATTTTTTGTTTCAATGTACTTTCTTAATTTGTATGCTTTGTATTCAGCAAGGAGGAGCACATCCGGGAAAGACATATTCAACCTGCTGCATATGATTGTTCTCACCATTTTAAGCTATGGAGGTAGCAGTTAAGGAGCTGTATGTTAAAGGGAAAGAATTTGCTCCTGTGACTGATGGCAAGGAAGATGCAGAAGATTGTGACCATTTCACCATTCGGTATTTCCAGATGTCTATTTACCTGCTTTTCACTGCCTGACTTTCTTAAAATTAAGCAAATAGAATTTTTCAAATTCAGATTTGAACGTTCGATATCTGCATTGTGGCACCATGTACTTTGTTTAGGCCTATCTGCAATTTTGTTATTATTGAAATTGTGGCACCAAAAATCACTTTAGTCTGCATACTGAATACAAGTAACATATATTAACTTGTTGAAAAAAATTATCTTTTATTACTTTCTTCAGTAAACTATAACAGAGATATTTCCCTTCTAACAGTGGTTATGTTGCTGGTGTTCGAAAGAGAGATGCAAAGACTTGTTGGCCATTATTTTTGCCCCACAATGAAAGTTCAGATATAGATGCCAACATGCTACCACCGCTACATGTTTCTAAGTTCAAACGATGGAGTTGCCTGAACTGTATTAATACTATTAGCACTTCTGCAGATGTAACAGGACCTGCAGATTTAACAAGTGTACTACATGAAGAAATAAAGACAAAAAGCTCCTCATTTCTATCAAATGCCAATTCAGAAAGATTATGTTGTGATTCTAAACAATCTGAAAATAGAATACATGGGGAGAGACTCCTGTCAGATTCTTCTATCAGCATTAGTCATGGTGAACATAGCCCAGCACCATGCTGTGTCAAGAAAGCAAATGAATCTACAACAGAATGTGTGGCCAAAGAAGGTATCTGGGCTCTTACTCTATCATAATTTCCATTATCATCATAAGTTTTCATAGTCATTTCCTTCTCTTGACAGGTATCCGAGTATTCACATATGGGAAACATAGATCTGAAGAGAATCAAGATCAGTCATGCAAACCTGCATCCGCTGTGGTTGAAGGTGAAAATTTTGAAGCAGGAAAAACCCAAGCAAGGAATATTGCAGTTACTGAGGACAATCCTGAGACTGTTCTTTCTGCTGATGGTTTTCCGATGGTTTGTGCCAAACCAAATGGAGGTGCAACCAGTGGAGTTTCTGATGTAGTTCTGGCTTTCAGAGCCAGCAAAGCATATGCAATCATAGACGATGAGGGGATTACTGATGAAGGCGAAATAGATGTAGTACCTGATGGCATGGTTAAGAAAAGCTGGAAATTGGCTGGGGTTGATCTTGGCATCCCAAAAGATGATGCTCTAATTGCAACTGTTGCTAATGTTACCAAATATGCTTTAATGGATTTAGATCAGAGCAATAATGAAGCATCATACAGTAACATGGATTTGTTTGATCATGTGAATTGTATCTCAAATCAGAACAGTGTGCTTAGCAGTCCACACGGAAAAATGAACCACAAAAAGGTTCGTAAGCTACGGTTCCTGGAAGATATTATGAAAAGTGAAGAGTTGCACACATCTAAAAGAACTTGTACTTTCAAAAGACACTCAGAAACATGTGAAATAAAGAGCAACCATGAGCGAGGTTCAGGTGGACTGGAATGTGAAGCCCAATCTGGAAACTGCAAAAGCAATCTCGTTGGCCAGAACTCTGAAATGACATCAACTGATCCTAATAAAGGTATAGAATCTAATCAGAACAATGATGATGATCTTTGTCTACTGCACTGGCTGAAGAAGGTTTCTAAGAAACTTGTCAACGATGATTCTCAGAACAAGAAAGCCATTGGTGCAAAAGGATATGCTGAAATTAAGCACATAGAGAATAAAGGTGGTGTATCTACCAGTACGCATAATGCGAAGGATGTAGATCCTCTTTCTATAATTTCTAGAGAAAGTAAACATAATAAAAGCTATACCACTGAAAAGGAAAACAAGGTGCCTCTAGTAAAACCAAGTGGTTGTTGCCTCATGCAACAGGAAAATTTAGTTTCTAACAATGCAACAGTGAAGCATGTCCATCCTGAAAATGATTATCCTAAAATGAGAGACATAATTTCTGCACCTGGAAAACTAGACAGGAGCTATGATAAAAAAGTTGATTCTAGAATAAGGAAAAAGAAGGCATCACAAGTGGAGAGCAAAAGTTCTTCCCAAATAAAATGGTCAAAGGTATGCAAATTTTATCCTTTGTCATATTGTATTACTTGCAATTTTTATTAATCTCCCATGTTCTTTTCTCAGTTTATTCTATGTTCGAGATTTTAGCTTTTCCATACTGACCAGTATCGTTATATTCAAGCCTATGTACAATATGGTATAGTTTACTATCATGTAGAACTCATCCCGAAGCAGTTGGAGAGCTGATATAAGAAAATCTTAAATGTGAATGTATGATCTGATGAGCTACTCTTAATGAAAATTTGTGTACGAGCATTTAATTATTAGAGTAACTGCTGAGTGTGTTTTGAATCTTTTGAAGTCAGAGTAAAATCTAGAAAAAGAAAAATAAAATTTCAGATATGTTACCGATTGAAGTTTTTTCATATTTATTTATTTTTCTGTGCATTTCTGATGCTTTTTAATTCTTACATTATCCTGGCTACAAGTTTTGCAAATTTCATTATAACTTCTGTTTGTGGCCCATAGTCGTGTAGCTTTACAAACTGGAATTATCTTAGCAAAACAGATATTATGATCATTGATTAGTAATCTTCTTTCTGTTGCACTTGTGCATGCTTGTTTCCACATGCAGAAAGTAGTAGTAAAGAAACAAAGGACCACAAAGACACATGAAAAGGAAATTCTGGATGACATTCCGATGGACATTGTTGAACTCTTAGCGAAAAATCAACATGAAAGAAGTCTGATGAATGCTGAGGTTGCCAGCAAAAACCATCATGAGTTGTCAATGATGAATGATAAGATGAAGCATGGAAATATTTTAAATGTGTCTGGATACTGTGGAAGCAAGGTTATGAATGCAATATATATGAGTCATGCAAGTGATACAGAATTTGGTATTCCTACTACTCCATGTGGTAACCAGAATGCTGACCATGGAACAGAAGTCTGCAAGAGTGCCAAATATCAGAAACATATCCTTATAGATCTGAACCAACAAGCTACAGATGCCCTGACAAATCCAGAATATGATGAATACCAAATATGTACAACTCACCTTCATGCTGTTGATTCTAAAAAAAACCGTTCTCTTCCAAATTCTTATTGCGGAAGAATGAGGATGCAAGATTTTGGATTCTATCAGAAGGATCAAGGAGTTTTAGCTCAGAGTTCAAGTGGAGGTGACCATGATATATTGTCAGCAGCATTAAATGGCAGAATACATGGAGTGAGCGCCAGTAACATTCATGCTTATTGCAATTATGGGAAAATGGTTCCTGGTGATTCATTTCTTGATAGAAAACAGAGGACAGTTGTTCAAAAGGCTGACTTTCGGGAATCAATAAATACAAATGGCTTGCATTATCAAGCTGAGGGAGGGAAGTCTGAGCAATCAACAAACAGGACAACTCTACCAACCAGATCTTATCCTGTGGGAGGAGGAAATAGGTGTCATTTAGGAAGAACAGCACCAATAGATTTGCATACCAATGAAACAATTTCTGCATTGCATTTGCTTAGGCTAGTTGATCAAGCAGCTCTGACAGGTCTGTCATGCGATATAAACCATGTAGGAATTCCCCAAGGTTCTAACTTGAATTTTAGTAATCAATCCACGGAGGTGCTTGGTGTGGAAGTTGGAACCAAAATTAGAGAGACCCCTGAAAGTCCATCCACAGCTGGTTACTCTGCTCATGACCAAAAAGAAGGAAATTTCAGCAAACCTCACCGTCCAATTCCCAGGGTAGGTGTTCTTGGGTCTTTGCTGCAAAAGGAAATCATGATTCACTCAAACAAGTGTATAGCACCATTGGGTTTTAATGCTAGGTGTTCTGGTGAAGCACCATCTTTCTTAGTTGAAGGAATGGAAAAGACAGGTGCCCCTTCTTCAGCTATTAATACTGTATATGGTGACGGCAGTAACTGTCTCTTTGGGACTACAAGTGCCAAGCAAATAGTAAGAGCTGGAGGTTCTTCTGTACGTAAGTTTGGGATGGGTCAGGTTGGGATCACCAAAAGGAATGAAGCAATCCAATCCGTTAGACATGATTATCATACCATAAACTGTGTTGTCAACCAAAACCCTGCAGACTTCAGCATACCTGACGAAGACAATGTCTACATGCGAGGAAGTGAAAATCTACCCTCTAAATATATATCCCCCCCAAACCTCCATGGTATCAAACCCATCATGACGGGAATAAGTGGGAGGTGGTGAAGTTTCAGGCATCGTAAGCATGAGAAGAGATGCTTTGGCATTCAAGCTTAGGTTTTTCTGCAGGAATTTTGCTGGTGGCCAATCTTTTATGAAGATAGTCGCATATATGTGACCTAGAATTTGGCTAGCTTCTAACTGCCTTCACCAATGTCATAAATTTAACTTTACAAAAGCATGGGTGATGATGATGGGAAATGTTGAGCCATTGCAAGACTGGATCAGTTTGTTGACCGTTAGCTGTTTGGTGCTGTTTCTCCAACAGCTTCAGATCAAGCAGGAATGTTGTGAAAGCAGAAGCATACAGGTATTTCTACTTAAGCGAAATAGTGTATAGACGAGTAAATATGTATGACCAGCTTGTTGTACTTTTGTCCTATTTTTGTTGTTAAATTTTAATAAATCAAGCAGTTGGAACTTGGAAGACTTTCTTTTAAGCCTAGCCTCGGTCAGCTTTCTCCTGGTTTTATGACCAGCAGGATCAAATGATGTTATAGCAATTTTGTTACTGTTTACCCAAGTTGTCAAAGTCAAGTGCCTGATTCTTTCAGTTATCTTTTTATACTTCCTGAACATTGTTTTTTCATACCATGGTTGATACCTTAAAGCTTTTACTAGTTATTTATTGGCCACATAAGGTGCAACTATTACTTCATTCATTTTCGATCACCTCACCTAGTGTAGTACATGTTTAATATAAAATCTTCTCCCTTGTGTTAGGTCAGAGAGCATGTTATCTTTTCTTCCTTGTAGTTGGCATATTATCCATATTTCACTGATGAGTAGAACTCTAAAGCATATGTCAAGACCTCCTTTCAGGCATTGAAAAACTTATAACCACATTAGCGAATATATCATAAATATTAATCTGAGGCACCAACATGCAAGGTGAAGATTTAGATTTTGTTGTACATTAATGCTCCTAATATTTAGTTTTTGATATAAGTCTCTTAAATTTTGTTATAAATATAAAGTCCCTATAATCCTAATGGATCAAGTATGTTTTAGGATAGACATGTCCTATAATATATTAGTCTTATTTACATAACACCCCTAATGGAATATATCTGGAATATTCCATCAAATTAAACTTTCAGGCTAATATTAATAAGGGATTAAGGGAACTTTGAAAGGAATAAAATAAGATTTCATTAACTTATATGCAAAATGAAAACCCTCCTCAAAATTACTGTTTCATAAAAAAAATATTTTAAATTTGAAAATATGTTGCCGTGCTATCACTTAAATGAAGTGCAGTTTGTTTTGTCTAAGTAGCCACATCGAGAAGCAATTTTCTGTTACAAGCTCAAAAAGTTATTGACCTCTTCGAGTCTGGTTTGTTGCATATTTACATCAAGGTTGCAAGACTTCAGCCTGCAATATGGGAAGAAAACAACCTACTAACAATGACCAAATTCCACCTGCATCGTATACACCACAGAATTTATGATTAGCTTTGTTACCCTCCTGCTGCAGCATATGCCTGCATGGCCAACGGTGACAAGGAAACTATCGTCAAAATGTGTCTTGATCTTTCATCTTTACTTTTGATCCTTTGTTTTATGGAACTTCTGCATCATATTTCAGAGAAGATGAATTTGCATTACCTGTTAAAACTTTTGCCTTCGTTTCCAACGGTGACAAGGTAACTATCGTCAAAATGTGTCTTGATCTTTCATCTTTACTGTGATTTGTCGTATTTTAGAACTTCTGTATCATGTTTCAGAGGAGATTGATTTGCATTACCTGTAATAACTTTTGCCTGTGCGGTGAGAATTACTCTCTTTATCTTGATCTTTCGTCTTGACTTTAATGTGACTTATATCTCATGTTTCAGAGCAGACAGACTCGCATTTCCTGTTAGAACTTTTGTCTATGCGGCCAAGGGTGACTCAGTTACCATTTAAAAAATGTATCTTGATCTTTCATCTTCTTGATGATCCTTCATTTATAATAACTTTTGCCTCAGGTTTCGAAAAAGATAAAATTTTGCATTACTTACTAAAATTATTGCCTGTGGTCAAGGGAGACACAGTAACTATCTTCAAAATCTGTTGATTTTTCATCTTTGCAGTGATGCTTCATCATCCAGAACTTTTGCCCTATGTTTCAGAGAAGATGATGGCTAAGGGTGACACGGTAACTATCTTCGATAGGTCTTTCATCTTTACGGTGATCCTTCATATTTTACAACATTTTTTTCTCGTGTTTCTGAAGAAGATGGATTTGCCTGACTATCTTCAAAATGTGTTTTGGTCTTTGATCTTTACTGGGATCCTTCATCTTTTGGAACTTTTTGCCTCCTGTTAAAGAGAAGATGGATTTGCATTGCCATTTAGAACAGAGTGCTTCAGTTTATCAGCACAAACTAAGCATAGGCTTCTAAAGATAAGGCAGTTTCTACTGGGAAGTTTAATCCTTTTGTAGATTCCTTCACAGTTTAGCCATTTTGAAACCCTGTTTTCCATGTGCAACCTTTGGACACACTTGTAATCTTTGGATCCAAATAAGAAACCACCAACTACCATTGTTCACTCTCTCACACACACACACTCTCTCTCTCCACTAGCAGTATTAAATGTCCCTAAATATAAGGGTAAGACTGCATACATTAATCTTCTCTGAATGTCATACTAGAGAAAGTCTTACTTAATGAGTTCACCCTTTGTATTCAATCATTTGTGTATAGAACACCTAAATTAGTCAATGGAATATATATATATATATATATATATACTTGTACATCCCCACGCCATTAAATCTGCCATCAACGTTGGCGGAAGAAGAAGAAGAATAAGCACCTAACGTAACCATCAACAAATATAAACATATATATATATATATATATATATATATATATATATAATATTCTTCCAATTCCTCCTTTCAGGAAGGTATTGCCCTGCAAAGATAATGGAGCACACCATCCACATTCCAAATATAATATTTGTTGTGCCACCTTCAAGCAAAGGAAAGGAATCCACAGCTTGGAAATGGAGTGGTTGCCTTCTCCTATCTCTCTCTCTCATTCTCTTTCTTATTGATTGCTTGTGTGTTTTGGGTAGCTTTTGACTGATGCTAAATCTTTAATCCAGTAGTTCCTCATCTCCCAAAAATAGATAAATGATGGGAACATGGAGCATGATCTCCACATGAGTTGTTCCAAGCAGTCTCTTGTCACCTCAAGAAATGCTTTCCTCCTGCATGGCCCATACAGGAAATTATTGCTGGCAGTACACCAGTAAGCTTCATGTGATCGCATCATCTGCCTCCCAACACCTCCGTGTTTCCTCTTTCCAACACACCACCATCTCTTCCTCCTTAAACTAATCACTTGATGCGATCCCGTGGCCGAGAAATTTATCAGATAAATTCTGGTGGTTTCCGAAACCCTAATGTCATTCCATCTGAAAGCTCCAAATACGAGCGATGGATGAAGACGAAGGGACTAAGAGCACTCGTAGCCTTGTACCAAACCATTGGGAGGAGGTAAGCCCAAGGGATGTAACTCTTTCTAATGTCTTGATGCTGTCATCATTCACAGCCTCCTCCTTTTGGTGTGCTCAGTTAATCGTCGTCAACTCTGATCTTTCTGTGATTTACTTGCATCGTTAAACACGATGCCGCATGTAATTAATGATCCATATATCGACTCTTCCGAAATTTATGTTTTTACTGTGAGATATATGATTTTGAGATTCACCTTAGAATTTCTATGAAATGCTTCCTTCTATATAGAGAGTATTACATGTTTCAATCCACGAAGATGTTAATTGAATCATCAGTGACTCCAAAAATTCCACTTCTACTTTTTTTTTGTTTCTTTTCTTTTCTTTTCTTTTCTTTTATTGAAAAAAAGACTATAGAATTAAATCTATATTAAGTGTTTTTAGCCAAATAATTTCTGATTGCATAAAATTATTAAGAAAGGAACGTATGATAATACATCTGCAGCTCAATCAAACAATTAGAACGAGATTTGCTTCAGGACAGACGGAAGATTCGTGCAATAATAGCAGACCAGAAGGATACGCTCCAAATCTAGTGGTCCTCTGAGGCTCGTCGCACATGCATCAGATATATATATATATATATATATATATATATATACAATAGTTGACATGCGATCATCACACCAGATGCAGGCTACTTTTCATCTGCGCACGTGTACCAAGAATTAAATTAGAAAAACATATAATATATATATATATATATATATCCCAAATCAAGATACGAAGAATCCAAGCATACCAGCAACTATATCTACCATGAGATCCTATCCACGTGACATGATTCGTGGAGCTGCTAAGTAAACCTTTTTACTACCATATCGGAATCCGATAACCTGAATCTACTTGGATGTTGGCAGAGATTTTAGTGTGATCTTCTGTAGATCTTTTCCAATACTAGTATATCAAATAAAATACTCTGACCTAATCTGCTTCCCCAGTTGGGAGAGTTGAAATTAGTGGGCGGATTTTTTGGTATCGAGTCCACAGCCAAAACTTTCTTTTTATTTATTGAGTTTGGATACGATCGATATAAGCACACACAGCTAAGCAAATAAGATCTCCCTAAATCCACATACATCTACACCAGCAAATCATTTCATTGGTCTCAGGCGACACCACACCCTTTATATCATTCTTGTTCTTGTTCGTCTTCTTGGCTTAGATTTGGAGATTGGAAAGGAGGGGGATGGGAAGCACAAACTTCAAGGGAGGACGGCTGGGAAGCGGAAGATGTGGGTCATCCAGGAAGGGGAAGAAGGAGAAGTCAAAGCAACCCCAGAGAGGACTCGGGGTGGCTCAGCTGGAGCAGATGAGACTGCAAAGTCAAATGGAGGAATATGTTTCGTCGCTCGACTCCCCATTCTGCAGCGATCTCAACATGGTCTCCCAGATCTTACCCATGTTTTGATTGTCCTTGTTCTTTTCTTCCTCCTCCTAAATCCCCATCATCATGGTTGTCTCAGCCGGAAGACTCGAGAGTGGAAATGGCATTCTCATCGCCTCCCTCGTCACCATCCGGTATCGTTTCAGGGCCTTCGTTTGCGCTTCATCCCAACATGATGATGGTATCTCAAGCTTGCACTCATGGGTTTGTACACGGACAAGATTGCGTCTGCTCATGCCTTTTGCTGCTTCTTTTGTGTATCGTAGATGGATTATCATGGAGACGCCGGAAGAACAAGTTTCGCTCGTGGCGAACGCTGGTTGGGTACTTCAGCAAGGTATAGTGTAGTTTGGTCATCGGATCGGGTGGAAGAGGTTCTGAAGGATGCTCACCGATTCTCCTACTGTTGTTTCATGTTACCAGATCGCATCTGAGTCCAGGAGGCATGTCTTCATCGCACTGCTACTCGCCGCCAACCGTGACATTGCCGCTCTTCGAAGAAACCAACACTGAGGTTGTCCTGATTTCTTATGCTGCCTCAGTTTATGATCTAAATAAACTCATCGTTTGCCATGCAGGACTCAGCACAGGAGAACAGACGGCATGATCAAAACCTTTCGATAAGCTCAATCAGCCAGAATTCTGATCCGGACGATGCACGACAAGTAGTAGTAGACTTGGAGCTTAGACTATGGCTCTAAATACTTGCATGGATGACCTCCTTCCTGTTCATGCTCTTACTGTATATTCTGCAGAAAAAGAAGAGAAAGATTATTGTAGGGTATCGACAAAGCCAAAATTTTGATGTCATCTTCATGTATTAGTCTTGCATGATAATGCATGAGACACCATGAAGCACAGATCTAATATGAGGTCATCTTTGGTTCTCATGAATCGTCGTGGATGGTTGAGGCTTTCTCTATCTTTGCTTGGCAGCTGACAAGGTGCAAGAAATCACTTGCCCATTTCATGGAGACTCTCTCTCTCTCTCTTATCCTCTTCTTCTCTTCTCTTCTAATTTTGCATGCATGGGTACTTAGTCCTACAAGAGATGTAAGTCTTTGGGCAAAAGATGATGTGAAGTAAGTGATCATGCCAAGATTTCACTGGTCCATCAGTTTATGTATTTAACTCTGTACTTGTATATAGAATAATTTTATTTTGAATTCGTTACAGCTGGCTTAGCACTACTATCAAATTCGATCTCGGCGAAGGTATCGTCTAGCTTAGCTAATAAAAACCTTATGGATTATTGTCGTAATGTCTTGGACTCTCCCACTTTCACCATTTACTTTTTGCTTTAAAACAAAAAATCCATATTAATTTTATTATTATTATTATCATTATTATTTTTGTATCCAATGGAGACATGTTATCTTTGGGTATCACGAGCAACAAAAAACCTTGTGACAATTGTATTGATGATATGATAAATATCGCTTAGGATCCATAAGTATCCCTGTCTCACTAGTATTATATGCCACTGGGCTATCACATCAGATCTTAACTTGCATGCAAATAGATTATTTTCATGATTAAGACTCTCATCATCTCCATATCATAGGAACAATCCAACTCGTAGACTCACCCTCTTAAATCAAAGATGAGAAGGAGAAAATTTGAACATTTAATGTAGATTTTAAGTTAAATTAGTGGGGACCAACATACATCAGAATAAGCACCAACACAATCCAATCCAATGTTAAGGTTCTGTCATTATCTTATTATCATCATTTTCTCATCTAATTTCCATCAATCTCTTTTACTATCTCCCTCTCTTCCTCTTTCATCATTATTTGATTGTATTTTTTTCCCCCTCTTATTCATACATTTTTTTTTAAGTATAAAATTTTTATTTGTATATATGATATGATATATAGGTATAATTTATTTTAAAAAAAATAGATTATATGAACATGACATCCAAAAAGATCCATAGATTAATTATGAGTACTAGTTTGGTCAGGGAATGCACTATTTTCATTGCCCAAAGCTGCTGCTCACTCTAATGTAAGATGGATGGATGGATGGATGGATGGATGGATGGGGTCGCTCTCACACATGATAAAATTATTCACTCCAATTTATGAGAGAGTAACCATCAAATGGATTGAGGTACATGAAAATTAATATCCAATTTAGCTTCAGGTTATGAAGCATGTTTCTAAGGTTTATTACGGGAACAATAAGGACGGACAGCAAGGAACTCATGATGGCTACAAAAACAAGTTTCTCCACAACTACCATGCAGAGCTACCAATCTAATGCAAGAAGATAAGAAAGAAAGCCTTGCTGTATCAAACTGCTCCTTCCACCAGCTTTTCTCCTAAAAGAAGAAGACAAATTCCCACACCAGCAGCCTTGATATGTTCATCTTAACAAAGACATACACAAAGAACTAACAGTAGTCGGTGTTAGAAAATGCTCAAGTGATCAACCCACTGAATTAACTTTGCAAATTCAAGTTTTTAGTATTACTTCATACATATTCCTTTTTCTTTTTTTCTTCCCTTTCCCGATGTCAAATTATCTAAAATCCTTAAAAATACTTTGATTTTTTCATAGAGAATTTTTTTTGTTGTTGTTTTTTTACAAAGGATAAGTGATGAAAATGAATTTTGAGATGATTTGATAGCCTTTATTAGTTAAGCTAACTTAAGATTGTCACTAAAAAATCACATCCTTGAGTGCTTGTTCAATTCAAATCTTGGGATGAATGGCTTTATGGATCTCTCATTTTCTTTCTCTGCCTTTTCACTATTTTTTAAAATGAGAATTTGGGGTGAAATATATAGCGTAAAACAAGAACGAATCTCTTATGAGTTCTAAACCAACCCTTGGTCTTCCTCGATGAGACCACAGGAAAAGAGAAAGAGGACAACAGGAGACGTGTGGGGTTGGTTCCATGATCTAAAGAAAATAAGTACATGGCTACTGTGCCACTCATCTTTGATCATTTTCCCTATCTACCATTCCACAACTACTCGAAACCATCATGTGCTTCATTCAAAATGCTCTCATTCATCATCTACCAAGATTTGACAGCAGTAGTAAATGTTGGGATACATTATGAGAGCTTTTACCTTGTGTTATCCCATTTTGATGCAGATTCAAATACAACATCCTACCAGTTGTTGCAGGAAAAGAAAGAGACACCTGAAGCCAAAACATTGCAGATATTATCTCCACAAAAAAAAAAGAAAAAAAAAAAACATCATTGTGAGGAATTGTGATCACCAGCAAAATATCCTGAGAAAGCCTGCTGATTACAATTAACTATATACAAATGATGTTGCCGAATTGTAGATGGTGTCAAGGTATGTATTGGTCAACAATCGACCCAAAGAGCATGAGAACATTATGTAAATAATCCAATTAAAAGATGCACATGCACGCATATTCTTAATTTCTTTAATAAAAGTTCCATGGGTTTCTAAATTCTGACTTGCAAAAAAAAAAAGGGTTTCTTGGTGGCCGAGTCATTAGAGTCATTGTTATTAAGAAACAAAGCCACAGGCACAAAAAAAGCAGACATGGAGATCATGGATGCATTATTATGATCCAAGTAATTCCAAATACTTTGATATATAAAAGAAATAGATCGTTAAACTCAGATGTTCAGTATTCCAACACTAACAATGATGAGAAAGACATGGAAAAGGAATGGAGTCCTAGCAAAAAGCTTTTGCCATTAAATTTTCTTCTCTTTCAAAACAATGCACAAGTGATTTGGTTTAAGCACGAGTGCTGCCATGGAAGTGGCCAAGGAGACTGATTACTGGTTGTTGACGAGGGTGATGCATTTGAATCGACCCTGCACTTGACCACCTGGACCGGACAGAAACATGTCCCTGTTTCAAGAAAAAGCTTCCTGTTCTTATGCAGGTGGAACAGACATGAGCAGAAACACCATTGTGAATCAGACCAATTCATATTCTCACCCCTAGACAACCACCATTCAACCTCATGAGACCCTTAATCCTTCAAAACGATGCTTGCATCCACCATCTTCCTCAAAATTCCAGATGTACTAGTCTCCAGGAATTCATGTTTCTCCAAGGCCTGCTTTACGTCTAAAGTTCGGCCACCAAACATTCTTATCTGCGTGCTCGCTTTGACTCGATTTGAGACCGATTTGGAACATCAAGGATTCACCCATCTAACTATTTAACAGGAAAGTTTACTCATCGAGAAAAAAGAGCACACGGAGAAGTATCAAATAGATAATAACAATTGTTTGCTTTGAAGACGCAGCATGGATGCATAGAATCATAGGGAAATGGGAGTCTTCTCTTCACAGGTAAGGGACAATAGTTTCTGCAAATTTACATTCCAGATTGGTAAAAGTGAAGGATGGATCATATGGTCGCATGGCTACCGAAGGCTGCATGGATGTCTCTCTTTAAAGGCACAGTTGCCAGCCATGTAAAGATAGTGTTGTTTCCTATGACACACATTGCATACATAACTGTCATTCAATCCTAACAGTCCTCCATTACATCTTTCCATTGCAGAGTCTCTCCCTTTGTTTTGTATCATTTATTCCTCATTCCATATTTCAGCTACCTCCCTCCTCAACTTTCCCTCTTAACACCATTCCATATCTCCATTCCCCTCCAACTTAATCCGGGGGCTTTGCATGCATGAGAAAACACCTAAGCAGCATGAACAACAACAACAATCCTCCTGTCAAAGACTTCTTTGCATCCCCAGCGCTCTCCCTCTCTCTTGTAACTACTTATTTCTTTGCATCCTTACCACTCTCCCTCTGTTCAATCATGAATTTAACATTTTTCCTTCCTGAAAATATGATAGGCAGGTGTATTCAGGAACAATGCAGCGGCGGCGGCAGCCGAGGTGGAGGAAGGGGACGAGGGGAGTGGTGGAGGGGGTCAAGGGGAGCAGGCAGGGATCAGCGGCGAGAACTCTGGGGCAGCAGGTCGATCCGAGGAAGACAGAGAGTCCAATGAATCACAGGATGACAACAGAGAGGTCGGAAACAAGAGGAAGAGGAAGAAGTATCATAGGCACACAGCTGAACAGATCAGAGAAATGGAGGCGTGAGTTGGTTTGCTCAACTTGATCCTCCTGTCTTTGTGACATACTACGAGTTTCTACATACTCATGCATGTCTCGGTTTCTGCCAGGTCATAATGGTATATTGCTTTTTGCCATGTCTAAAGCTTCATATTGTGAATTTTAAAGATATTATTCCAAGTAGTGTAAAACTGGTCATTTGATTTCAGAAAAAGAATTGCCCAGACCACGACCCACTGATGTTCCTTAAACTCTAAATCAGAATAAAGCACATAATCATAAAGAGTGTAGTCAATCATCAAAAGGATACCAGGTAGCAGGAACTTTGTGCAGTTCAAGAAAAACCATTATCTAGGAACTGATCTGTTCCTTTCTATGATAAATCATACTGGGTAAACAGGAACATGTACCAAATAAAAAACAAATAATGACTACGATTAAGTGTAGTTAACCAATCAAATCTAACATAAGGAATGGGCAACACAGGTTGTTCAAGGAGTCACCCCATCCAGACGAGAAGCAGAGGCAGCAGTTGAGCAAGCAGCTAGGCCTTTCTGCCAGGCAGGTCAAGTTCTGGTTTCAAAATCGACGAACCCAGATCAAGGTACCCATTCAAAGAACTAGCCTGTCTCGAAAATTATATGCCAAATGGATCAGTTGCTTAAAGAAATGAGATTAGAGCACAAATAATTTTAAGAAGACTAGTTTTGCATCACATACCAGTTTCATTTGCTCTCGCATCTTTTGAACATTGAACTATCATGAAACTGTAAGTTCCCCACAGGCAGTGCAGGAGCGGCATGAGAACTCTCTACTGAAATCTGAGATAGAGAAACTGCAGGAGGAAAATCGTGCCATGAGAGAGACGATAAAGAAAGCGTGCTGTCCCAATTGTGGTATTGCAACCTTAAGCAAGGACACCACCATGACCACAGAGGAACAACAACTTCGTATCGAAAATGCCAGGCTAAAAGCAGAGGTATGGCTTATGACCCAATGGCTCATTATCCGACTAGCTAATCTGTACTCTTGCTAGAAATAACATTTTGACTTTTGCTACAGATTTCCCCGTATTTTTATACCTATTGAACATTTCAACTATTGCTATTTCTACTGCAATAACTTTGATCTTCAATCCAACTCCTAGATAGAAAAACTACGTCGAATGCAAGGAAGCATCCCAGATGGAAACACTTCACCAAGTTCATCATGCTCTGCAGGCGCTGATCAAAACAAGAGCTCATTAGATTGCTATAGTGGATTCTTGGGTCTTGAGAAATCTAAAATTTTAGAGATTGTCAATGTTGCCCTGGATGCGCTGATCAAGATGGCTACTGCCCAGGGACCCTTGTGGGTTCGAAGTGTTGAGACCGGAAGGGAGATACTTAACTATGATGAGTATGTGAAAGAATTCTCACCCGATAATTCAAGGAATGGATGTCTCAGGAATATTGAGGCTTCCAGAGAGACTGGTGTTGTCTTCTTTGACATGACAAGGCTCATACAAGCCTTCATGGATGTGGTAAAGTTCATATGTCTACATGCATATAAGTTTCTATCCTATTGAAATTCCTGGAACTTTCTTGTTTGCATATATTGACAGATAACTGGATATCAAACATAACTAAGTCATTATAAAGTTTGAATTTTTATTGTCCATTCTTATAGCACTTTCTCGCTGCCAGTCACCCATGAAAATATCAAACATCAAACAGAAGCTAATTAGCAAATTAGAACAGAATTGCACTCCTAAATTGGTATTTGCATGGGTTCCTTGACATTGGCATATTTAGCCTTTTACTTCTGACCAAATTAACAATAAATCTAAATGATGACTATTTAGATACCTGTACATAACCTTCTAATCTCTGTTTGTTCCTTTCTTGTTGTAGAACCAATGGAAGGACTTATTTCCTTGTATGATCTCCAAGGCTGCCATAGTTGATGTTATTTTCAATGGACAGGCTGACAGTAAAGATGGTACCTTACAACTGGTAAGCTCCCTTAACCAGCATGACTGAATCAGTAAGGAAGGCCTCTTCACTTTGACATTGTTTTCATCATGAACTCGACCAATCAAGTTTATCTTATCACAGGGGTCATCAGTACCCCATAGATGTCCTATTCAACTAAGTTCTTGCTGACTAGAGTATCTGTGACTATTCAATGTACATAATACAGGTAGTAGTTCTCATAGTAACTCATTAAATTTTATCAGATGTTTGCAGAAATTCAGATGCTTACACCTTTGGTGCCAACAAGAGAAATCTACTTTGTGAGGTACTGCAAGAAACTAAGCCCTAGTAGGTGGGCAATTTTAGACATATCCATTGACAAACTTGAAGAAAACATAGATGCATCACTCATGAAGTGTAGGAAGCGCCCATCAGGCTGTATAATAGAGGACCAAGACAATGGTCACTGCAAGGTAGTTCAAAATCTTATAGTTGTTTCCCTCTTATATGCAGCAGTTCTGCAACCTTCCTCTCAAGATTGAGATGCTCATTATCTTAAGATGAAATTGTAAGATCATTTGGTTATACACAACTGCATCATCTGCAAGTCATCATATTTCATTCTCTGAATCTAGGTGATTTGGGTAGAACACATGGAATGCCAAAAAAGTGTAGTTCCAACACTATTTCGCTCGATTGTTACCAATGGCCTGGCTTTTGGGGCTAGACACTGGATGGCAACACTACAACTGCAATGTGAAAGATCAGTTTTCTTCATGGCCACTAATGTTCCCACAAGAGACTGTAATGGTATGTAGCAATTCTTTTACCCGTTAGGAAAATGAACTTATTACTTACCTTGCATAGGATTCTCAGGAGTCTCCACACTGGCCGGAAGAAAGAGCATCCTGAAGCTTGGACAAAGAATGACTTCAAGCTTTTGCCAGAACATCGGTGCATCAGGACACCGCACATGGACCAAGGCGTCGACAAAGAGTGGAGATGAAATTCGATTCACATCGAGGAAGAATATGAATGATCCTGGTGAGCCTCCAGGACTGATCATCTGTGCAGTTCTGTCGACATGGCTGCCTGTTCCTACAATGACTCTATTTGATTTCTTGAGAGATGAATCAAGAAGAGCTGAAGTAAGATATTCTTCATCACTCCTTTTTGTCATATTTGCTCTGCTAGATAGTAAACAAACCTCCTTTTTGGTGTTCAGTGGGACATCATGCTTACACCAGGCCCCACTCAAACAACGGTGAATTTAGCAAAGGGCCAAGATCGTGGAAACTCTGTTACGATGCATGTAAGTATAAGTATTCAACAATCTGTTGATATGATTCATAATTAGCAGTCGAAAAACCAAAGAACTTTAATCCCTATGTTTCCAGTAGAATATTAAATTAACAAAAATAGAAATATAAAATAAAATTCAAAACATACTAGGCCAGTGATCAAATTGACATACAACATTTCTTTTTAAAGATGTAAAAGTTGAGATGTTTAATATTTGATGTGCATACACAGACAACAACTTCATCAGAGAGGACTAACATTTGGGTTCTTCAAGATAGCAGCACTAACGCTTATGAGTCAATGGTGGTTTTTGCTCCTGTGGACATTGATGGCATGCGATCAGTGATGACTGGGTGCGATTCTAGTAGCTTGGCTATATTGCCATCAGGATTTTCTATACTTCCTGATGGGCTTGAGACCAGGCCTCTCGTGATCACATCTAGGCCAGAGGAGAGGACAATGGAAGGAGGATCTTTGCTTACAATAGCATTCCAAATTCTTGCCAATTCCTCACCCATGGCGAAGCTAACAATGGAATCAGTGGAAACTGTGAACACACTTGTTTCATGCACACTGCAGAATATCAAGAAAGCACTGGGCTGTGAAGATGGGTAACTTATGTGGCCTAAGCAAATTTGTGAAGATGATGTAAACAGATTCAAATCACTAATTGGAGGAATCAGACATGCACAAACACGGGAAGAGTAAGTAAAATATAGAAATCAATATAGATTGGTAAGAATTAACAACATGATCAGAAAGCTTGCACTGGAAGAATTCAGATCAGATGATCTAGGTTGAAAAGCAGGCCTGTGCAGAAGGTATAAAAGAATGTAACATGTAGCAAGTTCTTCCAATGCCAGTGAGTCTTCACAAAGCATTTCTTTTGGCTTTTTGGAGGGGACCGTGTCACATGATATTGATATAAGCTAATGAGTTCTACAATTATTGAACTCATAACCTAATGAGATGTATTTAACTGCAAGAGTTTGAAGCTTCGCTGATGGTAAGGATGGCACTAAAGTTGGCTTTTCTCCCTCCCATCAATCAATCCTCTGAAAGGGAGGTGGAAGAGAACAAGAACAGGCAACTAAAAGTAGTTCCTTTACAAAAGATAGAAAGGAAGACTGATAAAACAGGCACCAGATCCGTCTGAAAGCCTTGCCAAGACCAAATACCTGGTAGGCATCATCGTCCATAAGATTCAATTATGGGCACTGAATCATAGTCGAGTTTGTACATCATGGTTACTCTCGCAAATTAAGGCAGAACTAATTTAAGAAGAGATTTGCTATCTTTAAAGGATCCTTTCGTACAATATATTGGCCACATGGATCTACATCGTCTCGCTGTGATGAACGATCTCAGAAAGTAAAGCATCATTCAAGTTGTCCAAAGGAAAAGGCGTAGCAAATTTCAACTCAAGGCAAAGAGGGAGATTTACCTGACGCCAAAGAGAAAGGCAGGAGGAAGGTTCAAGGCCCAAAATTCCCGTTGAAAACTCAAGGTATGGCCCAAGAGACGCTCTGTCCGCTGCAATTCCAGGTAAGCTTACACCCTATTCACCGCCCTCTACCAATACTGCGGTCGTGAAAACGTGCGCCGCCCCGTCGTCCACTGCGACACCGCCGTCCGTTGGATTAGGATCCAGCGAAGGCTTGAATGCCAACGACCTCCAGCGTCTTCCACCTCGTCGCCATCGACAAGATCGCTCGACCTCCTCCTCCACGCCATGCTCACGAAGCGCCGAGTGCAAACGAATAGGGATTGCTCGACCCACGTGGGATCCAATAGGGCTCCAAACTAATCCGAAAGCTTATTCTGCCTTCTCCACCAAGATCCTGAAATTTCGGATCCTCATTTCGGGTCGATTCATTTCGGATTTGGATCCTGGTTGGATGACCAGGATAAAGCCCATGTGGACCCGATAGTGTGTCGTCTCCACAGTGGAATTTTCGACATCCGACATTACCTGCCATGACTACGCTTTATCGACCCACGCGCACGTCCCTCCCCGTGGTAGTCGTGCAACCGGTGGCCGTGTAGGGCCTCGCCGGAAGCTCCTTCATCGGCGACAAGTTCACCGGCAACCCTCAGGTCGAATCCTTTCGTACGCGCCCGTCGAGCTCCTTGGACCTGATCTGACTCAGATCTCGATAGGTCTTCAGCAACACCATTGGCCAATGGGACCGCTACAGCTCCGAAGCCCCCTTTCTCCTCGAAAGGTTCTTCAGGTAGACCAACGGAGTTTGATCTCTCCTCCCCGACCACGTCGATCAGATACATTTGCTTTGTGATGAATGCCATCGACTTGTTTGCTGAATTGCCGAGCAAGTTCTACGAGACGTTCGCAGCTCATTTCACCAAAAGGGAAATGTTGCTTAAGTTCTTGCTGCTTGCCACGGGCAAAGGTAAAACTATAAATACAAGGTGTTTGATGTAATGTTCATATATGCTTACGGATAAAACTATAAATAGGAGAATATTGCTTAATGCTTATGTAATACACAGCATGTAAAGGGTTGACAGTAGACTTAATAGCCTCATTTTTTTTGTTTTAGTGGTTGTCTTAGGCTTGCAAACAAAAATTATATTATATAAGGATTTGACCATTTTGGACCATTTGATGTGTGACCGTTCAGAACTTGTGAAGTTTGTTTGTAATTTGTATTGGTATGAAGTATTTACTGAAATGATTGCTTATCAATCCCGAGTGAAACGTTTTCTCTAACTTGTTTTTTTTTTTGTAAGTCTTAAGAGACCATAAGAGGTTTCGGGGAGGCTGACCTTTGCGGACGGATACGCAAGGATGACGCATAACTTAGGCAAAACTAGCTAAGTGCATGAAATATGGTATCAGAGCGGGACAAGCACTCATAGAAACACTTGACATATAAACGTGGGGGACCTAGCGGGGCTGCGTTGAGAGTAGTCAGTACGCACGATCGTTCGGGGGAAACAAGCATAGAGATGTAGGGATAAGGAGTCGCTTAGATAAGCGGGCATTTGAGATTGACATTCAGAGGAATGACTAACCCTTCGCGCAAGAGGCACTACGAGGATAAGCAAGTTGAGAAGAATGCGTAGCGCACAAAGGTTGAGATGGCTGAGTTCGAGCTACGGCTCGATGTTGGTAATCATACTTAATGGTTCTCAATGCAAGTGAGGCGCTTGGTAAAGGATGAGACCGTACAAAGTGGAATAAGTTGTTCAGCGATCGAAAGAGTTATGCAAAGCTCATAAAAGTGAGGGGAATTGCTAACTCGAAGAATTCGGTACTCATGCAAGGGCTTGTATGCGAACGATGGAATATTTGTGGCTATCCCAAGGCGATCAAAACTTGGAGCTATAGAGCATTGAAACTTTCTCTTCGACATGAGAAGGATACGTTCGTATGAGACTGAAGTGTGTAGCAAGTTCAGTATATTGCTAAGCCTTGAGGGGTGCAGCAAAGGCTGTATTAGTGAGGAGTCCTAATCTAGCAAGTGCATTTATGGGGCAAAATAATGCATAATTTGTTTAGCAAGATAGAGTAGTCTATGGGGATGGTGGTCTCCGAAACTTCCAAAGGGAAGGATGCGAAGAGAGAAGTTGCTCCAACGAGACAAATACCTTGGAAGGATCAATCCCGATTCTCTAAAGGGAGAATCATGTGCAACAAACCACACATGTTAAGGAGGAGTACCTCAAGATAACAACCCCACAAAGCTCAACGAACCGAGCAAACGACGAGGAGTCATTGCATAATCTCGTATAAGGTAATGCATTAATGGATGTATTCCGAGATCAAGTGGGGGAGCGACCTAAGGCAACACAAAATGAAGACATACTTGAAGTCGGTATGAAGATCAAACTCAATGAAAGGCCAACCCGTGGAATGGTGAGCGTGAGAGATACCATCAACTCAATGCAAATCGAGAAGCAGAGCAACTTGGATGTAACTTGGTGAAGGACCTAAGTCGCATGAAAAGAGTTGGCATAGAAGATGGAACATGAAGTAGAGACACAAAGCTTTCCTTTGACAGAGGTCAATGATATGAACTCTTGTAAAGGCAAAAGCGGGATCATGTCGTTCCATGTGTCATTCATTCTGATGGAGCAAACTCATCTTTTATGGTACTAAAGACGAAGGGAGCTTCGAGGCACATAACCTTATCTCGGAGAAGCATTTGACGGAGGAACTAAGGTAACTCAATTTGTGGAGGCGAAGTTGGGTTTAGAAGGCTTTGACATGGGGCAAGAGGATGCGAAAGCGAGTACTCTTGAAGAATACACCATAGTGCTGCCATTCAAGTTGCCATGAAAGAAAAGATACGTAGTAGAAATTATAAAAAAGTCTAGCGGCGACATTACATGTGCAACGGAAGAACAAAAAATAAAAATCTCTAAATTTTCTAAAAATATGTTCGTCATTATGCAAAGATTGGTGCGTAAAAATTCACAAAACTTAAATCCACGTGTGAGATAATTATATTTTACCTAGGGAGATCGTATATCCCTGAATCCCTACAGATCTATAGGAGAGGATAAATGAGGTCAAGCGTCCTCCTATCTAGTGGTGATCCACACAACAGGGTTACGACGATGCTCCTCTAATCGCTACCCAAAACTCCATACCTGCTATCTGAGGAGGAGAAGGGGAGAGGAGAATAGAATGTGAGAACCAGGAAGCCTCTGACCTATGGATCTTTGGTTCCCTCTTATTTATAAAGGTCCCCTATCTACTTAACCCTAATATATCCTACCATATTGGGTATTGGATCTTCATCCAATTACCCAGGCCTCTTAGATTAGTGGATCTTTATCCAATAATCTCTTATTAGCTCTTATTCGATCTCATTCATATGATCCAATAATTCATGGGCTTATTGGATATCCAATAAGATAATGTTTCCGATGAATATCTCATATTTGAACCTCTACTCGTCGCAATGCCTACCATATGTATGTGACCCTCTAAGCTCAATATCGAGCTAGCCGTGAGTCATACCTATCAGAACTCCTTCTGATTTAGTGAATTATTATCTTTATAATAATTCACTCGACTCATCAATTATGGACATACTAGGCCACTATGTCGTAGTCCCTATACGATATAAGGGAATCCAATCCATTAGACCTGTATGTCCTCAGTTACCGTGCATCTATAGTCTTTTATTCATCTAATACCATAGAGATCGTATATCGGGCATGGTACTGTTAGGCCTATACAGTTTCTACTCGAGTCTCACTCTAATCGGATTCTCCCGAAGAACCTTTCTCTTTCAATCTGAATACGCTTGCTAGGGATTTGTCTGAGCAAAAACATGAGTTATTCCTCTCATGACACTGAGAGTGGATGATCATCTATCGACACTCTTTCCATTGTTACATCTCTTCGGGTCACGATTTCTTTGATCAGGTGAAACATCCTCAGAACGTGCTTAGACTTTTGACGAGACCTAGGTTCCTTCGCTTGAGCAATCGCTCTATTATTATCGCAATATAAGGGAATCAACTCCTTATTGCCTAACATGACTCCTGGATCTGTGATGAACTTCTTCATCTAGACTTCCTCCTTTGCTGCCTCTATTGTAGCAATGTACTCCGCCCTTGTGGTCGAATCAGCAATAGTATCTTGCTTGGAACTCTTCAAGTATACTGCACCTCCATTCAGGGTGAACATATATCCGAATTATACTTGCTATCATTGACATCAAATTAGAAACTCGAGTCAGTGTAGCCCTCAACCATGAGGCTACTACATCCATATATCGGTAAAAAATCCTTAATCCTTCTCAAATACTTAAGGATACACTTTACTATTTTCCAGTGCTCCAAGCCTGGATCCGCTTGATACCTACTCATGACACTCAGAGCATGCGCTATATCAAGCCTGATACATAGCATGACATACATGATAGACCCTATTGCTGAGGCATAGGATATCATATTCATGTTCGTCCTTTTTTCAGGAATCTTTGAGGACATACTCCTAGAAAGTGATATCTCATGTCTCATTGATATGAGACATCTCTTAAATTTTTTCATGCCAAACCTTTTGACAATTGTGTTTATGTACATGAACTAGGACAAGCTAAGCATCCTCTTAGATCTATCTCTATAGATCTGAATCCCCAAGATATATGATGCTTTCCCTAAGTCCTACATGGAGAAGCGTCTAGATAACCAAGATTTTACTATGGATAGTATTCATACATCATTCCTAATGATCATAATGTCATTCATATATAACACCAAAAAGGTGATAGTGCTCCCACTTACCTTCCTGTACACACAAGGCTCATCTTCGCTGAGTCCTTGCCTATTCCTCAAACAGTTTACGGACATGTAGGAGAATAGATCTAACATCCATATTTTCATGTTGTCTTTGTAACTCATGAGTCATGGAGCTCAACATGTAATACTGAGTAAGAGTGGAGTCATCTATGTACTTCACATAGCGAGTGATCTCATCCTTGCTTACCCCTTCCTTGGGCGTAGGTATCACTGTATTAAGGACATACATGATTTCTCGTCGTGAGAATAATTCTCAAGTTGCGGAGCTAGTCCGTATAATTCGGACTAGTGAGACGGTTGACATCAAGTATACTACATAAGGGATTTGAAAATGATATTTTCTGAAAATAAAGATGTAATAGAAATAAATAACATACAGATTTTATAGAAAAATAAATAATCAAGATATGAACTTTTATCTTATTCTGCTCCCACTATTTTTTTAGCGAGTCACACGACACCCTCAACACATGAAACAAAAGTCTCCGACAAACTTCTAGTAGGGATCGAGATTCAATCGACATATTAACGTAACCTCAAGGAACTCAACTAATCATGCTAAGCCCATAAATGTAAGCAACTCTTGTCAGTCACAACTCCTTGTGACTCCCGTCCTGTTCGACCTCTTAACCACCATGGTCTCGAGGGACTCAACCAACCATGATGTTCAGTTAAGTCAATATCATCATTACAAGATGAGTCTAATTCGATGATATACCCTCGAGAGACTTGACCAAGCATACCATGTCCTCAAGTTACCGATGATATCTCTATATCATAAGCAAGATAGAAAATCGCGATATAAATGAGCCTCGACCAACTTAACCTACGTCAGGAATTGGTCACTACCTATAACGATGAAAGTCCACGTGGGTCAATCCAATTGCCTCACGTTTATCGACTTAATATTATCAAGATAGAGGATTTTAATTTAGTCTCTTAATATGACATGTCACACATATACATATTTAATATATATTTATATCATATACAAATATATATACATATCTATGCATAAACAATCACATCACATGAGCAATCACACTAGATGATCATGGACCCTAGCCTAATGTGATCAGGTTCGAGCCAATGAGCACAATCACTCATATCAAGATCTATGTGTGCAGTAGTGCATCTTCATGCCCTGTGATCATCTATCTTGTCCTCATCGGTTCCGTCGACATCTCGACGCATCTCTATGCATCGCAATCGTCTGTCTCGACCTCGTGGGTCCTGTTATTGCTTCCACGCTTTCACTGCACCTCCTCGTGTAATTACAACTTAATTACAAGTACGCTGGCCTGACAATAAATGATAAATGAATTGGAGGTTCGCATGTCCCAATAATAATAATAATAATCACATCACATGTACACACATATCACACGGTCCATGATCATCCATCCACATCATACATCACATGTACACATGAACATCATGTAGGACTACTAGATAATAATAATAATAATAATAATAATTTTTAATCAACTAATATATTATAAAATTAAGAACATATAGGGAATTTTCTACATTATGAAGGATATTTTGGTAATTTGGATAGAACGAATAGAACTTAAAATTTCTAAAATTCTAAGGGGCAAAATTATCCTTTTACCCAAAACCCTATCCCCTTCCCTATTGTTGCGTTGTGGTCGTCGCCACCCTACCGACAACGACCACTACAGGGGGCATCGCCTTTGCCCGCGCGTGGTGCCGCTCCAACAGGCATTGCCGCCACTGCGAGCGGGTGCCCCTGCAAGCGGTTCTGCTTATGGGCACAGCGCCCATAGGAGACGCTACCCGCACGGGTGGGCAACCTTACAAGTAGTTCTACCCGAGGTCGCGACACCTATAGGCGTCGCACATGTGGTTGCCTACCTGTGGCCTGCAGCCAACCGGCTGCCGCAGATGGCCAAGACTACAAGCAACCTTTGGCCATTCTGTGAGCGTAGTAAGGGTAGGAACAATTGCTGCCCTTTCTTGCCTTTTGCATCAATAGTTTTGATGATAAAAGCTTTTTCAAACCACAACACACGTAATTCAAAACTAATCCTTCGCATAAACAACTAAGCTCTGATACCACTATAGGGAAATCTAAGGGTGACATCACATGCACACCGGAAGAACAGAAAATAAAAATCTTGAAATTTTTCAAAAATGTGTTTTTCATCGTGCGAAGATTGATGCATAAAAACTCGTGAAACTTAAATCCACATGTGAGATAGTTGTATTTTACCTAGAGAGATCGTATATCCTATTGAATCTTGGATTTTGATGATGAAACCAATTGATGAGTGTTTTGATCTACGTTTTGTGTGACACAGGATGCTTCGATCAGGATGAGATAATTAAAGCAGGAAGAATCATGTTGGGCCGAAGAAAAACATGTCAGAAGATTGGACGTCGAGCTGGAGGATCAATCGACGTATCGACAGAAGGCTTCGGGTCATGGATTTAGGCATCGGGCCAAGAAGAGCGGATATTGCACCAAGGATATCAGAGTTGCGAAGTCAACTAGCCGATTGGGCAATAAGTCACAAGAGAGGACAATGCACCGAAGAATCGGACGAAGCATCGAGGGACTAATGACATGCCGGACAACATGATTCATGTTTAGTATTAATTGTCTAGATCGAAGTGTATTTTTACATATGTAGGATTAACTATGATAGCAAGACATAAAGTAAAATGAAGTCCTAGAGTCAAGGACGCGATTTTGTTGGGAGTTCAAGAGTTCGTCAGAAGTTCAAACGTTCGTCAGAAGTTCTATAAGAACCAGCCGAGAAGTCTAGGAGCTTGCCAAAGAAACTTGTCGGAACTCGCCAAGAAGATCGTCGTGAAGTCCAGGAGCCTGCCGGGAGTCCGCTGGAACATTGCCCAAGAGTTCGTCGGAAGTTTACCGGAAGATCGCTAGAAGCTCGCTGGAAGAAACCAAGACATAGGGACTTGTTTAGCTTAAGTATGCATTAGATTTCATAGTTAGCATGTAATTAGGTTTGGATTTGGGCCAACCCAATTAGGGGCCAGTTGGTCATATGTAAGGACTGTGTTTGGCCCAATGAGAGGCCCAAATAGTCTCCCAAGAAGTGGCACAGTCTCCGAGACTATGTTAGGCGGTGGTACCGCCAGTCTAGGCGATTGTACCTGTTGAATCTCGAATTTTGATGATGAAACTAATTGATTGTGTTTAGATGTGTAACTGCATTTTGAGTGATGCAGGTCTACTCGATCAGGATTAGACAGTTGACGCAGGAGGAATTGATGTTGTCGCCGAAGGAGATCATGTCAGGATATTATATGGCAGAAGGCTTCGGACGTCGGGCATCGGGCCAAGGAGAGCGGAATTGCGCCAAGGATATCGGGGTTGCAGAGGTCAACCACCGATTGGGCAACAAGCCGTAAGAGAGGACGATGCGCTGAAGAATCGGACGAAGCACCAACCAATGACGTGCCGAGCAACAGAATGTCAATTCGCATTGTAATAATTGTCTAGATCGGAGTAGAGTTTTGGCTTGTGTGTGCAGGATTAACTACGATAA
>LVTN01000616.1:101158-112596 GCA_001649415.1 Musa itinerans | reverse complement strand
TCTTATTGTCATTTATATTACTGCAAACCATCTTCACTTTGATGCTCTACTTCTTTGTCTCCTTCTTACGTATACCTTCAAGTTAAAATGCAATTGAAACAGTTTCAAACGAAACGTTGCTTTTATCGTACGAAGTTTCTGAAAATATTTAAATCGTCGAAAGCTTATCGTTCTTTACCGTTGCACTAATTCACCCCCCCTCTTAGTGTCGCTCCGGTCCTAACAGTACCGCCCCTGGCAGGTGATGGTACCACCTAGTGCAGTGTTAGTGTCAGACTGACACTGGCGGTGGTACCGCTCGTACCTAGGAAACCCAGGATGAGATATTTTAGGCTCCAAGTTTGAATCAACTTAAGGCCTATAAATATCCCTCTCATCCCTGGTTAACAAAAATAAGCACAAAGAGTTTAAAAGTAAAGAAACGCTGTTGCAATCTCTTGTGAGAATCCTCCTCTAGTCTAAGATTATAATTCTGTTAGAGAGAAGTGTGTGTGCTTGTAAAGGTTGACTCCTAAACCTATGAAAATGAGAAGAGGGGTGCAAGAAAGAGGTTGATCTTCGCCTATTAAAGGAAGATCGATAATGAATGCCGGTAGCCTCGACGGAAGAGGAATCGGCGAAGTGGATGTAGGTCACAACGACCGAAGCACTCTAAAATCTGGTTTGCATTTCTATTTGTGCAATTTATCTTTACTGCAAACCTCTTTAATTGTTTATTTCCTTCAATACATTTACGAATGGGTTTCAAAGTTATTACCTTTATGAAACGATTTTTCATCGTAATCAGTTTTAATCGAAATTTTGCTAGCTTGCAACTTGCATATTTCAAGAAGCAAGAGTTGCTTTCTTGAACATCTCCGATTTACTAACTTGCATGATGTAAAACTTGTTATCTTGAACATTACAAAAAAGTGTTATCTTGCCTATCTCAAGAAGCAAAAATGCTAAACTTATACATCTAGCAAAATTTACAAACTTGCAAAAATCAAAATTTTTGCTAGCTTGCATGATGATAAAACTGGAGATTATGTTAATTATGCAATGTGTTGAAATTATATCTCAAACACTTGAAAGTTACACTTCTCCTTTTTGATGATGACAAAAGGGGAGAAATATGATTATGTTATGCATGATGACATGTTGCAAATATTCATGATGAAATTTGCAATGACTTGAATTCGGCTTGAATTCAAGATTCTATCAATATGGCACATTGATATGGGGAGTTAAGGTTAACTCCGTTATCAATTGGTTGTCATCATAAAAAAGGGGGAGATGGTTGAATCTCGAATTTTGATGATGAAACCAATTGATGAGTATTTTGATATGCGTTTTGTGTGACGCAGGATGCTTCGATCAAGATGAGACAATTAAAGTAGGAAGAATCATGTTAGGCTGGAAGAAAACATGTTAGAAGATTGGACATCGAGTTGGAGGATCGGTCGACGTATCGACAGAAGGCTATGGGCCATGGATTCGGGCATCGGGCCAAGAAGAGCGGATATTGCGCTAAGGATATCGGAGTTGAAGAGTCAACTGACCGATTGGGCAATAGGCTGGAAGTTCGTCGGAAGCTCGCTGGAAGAAACCAAGACATAGGGACTTGTTTAGCTTAAGTATGCCTTAGATTTCGTAGTTAGCACGTAATTGGGTTTGGATTTGGGCCAACCCAATTAAGGGCCAATTGGGCCCATGTAATGATTGTGTTGGGCCCAATGAGAAGCCCAAACAATGTCCCAAGAAGTGGCACCGTCGTGGCACAGTCTCCGAGACTGTGTCAGGTGGTAGTACCGCCAGTCTAGGCGGTGGTACCGCCCAGTGCAGTGTCAGTGTCAGACTGACACTGGCGATGGTACCGCCCATATCCAGGAAACTCGGGATGAGATGTTTTTAGGCTCCAAGTTTGAATCAACTTGAGGCATATAAATAGCCTGCTCATAGGTTAACAAAAACAAGCACAGAGAATTTAAAAGTAAAGAAACGCTATTGCAATCTCTTGTGAGAATCCTCCTCTAGTCTAAGATTAGAAATCTGATTAGAGAGGAGTGTGTGTGCTTGTAAAGGTTGACTCCTAAACCTGTGAAAAGGAGAAGAGGGGTGTAAGAAGGAGGTTGATCTTCGCCTATTAAAGGAAGATCGATAATGAATGCCAGTGGCCTCGACGGAAGAGGAATCGGCGAAGTGGATGTAGGTCATGACGATCAAACCACTCTAAAATCTAGTTTACATTTCTATTTGTGCAATTTATCTTTACTACAAATCTCTTTAATTGCTTACTGCCTTCAATACATTTATGAACGGGTTTCGAAGTTATTACCTTTACGAAACGGTTTTTCGTTGGAATCAGTTTTAATCGAAACAACAAAAAGTTTTTGAAGACATGATTTTACCGCTGCACCAATTCACCCCCCCCCCTCCCTTAGTGCCAACCCCTTTCCTAACATATCCCTGAATCCCTACAGATCTATAGGAGAGGATGAAGGAGGTCAAGCGCTCTCATCTCTAACGGTGATCCATACAGCAGGGTTACGACGATACTCCTCCAATCGCTACCCAAAACTCCACACCTGCTATCTTAGGAGGAGAGAAGAGAATAGAAGGTGGGAATCAGGAAGCCTCTAGACTATGGGTCTTTGGTTCCATCCTATTTATATAGGTCCCCTATCTACTTAACCTTAATGGATTCTGCCTTATTGGATATTGAATCTTCATCCAACTACCCAGGCCTCTTAGATTAGTAGATCTCTATCTAATAACCTCTCATTAGCTTTTATTGGATCTCATCCATATGATCTAATAATTCAGGGGCTTATTGGATATCCAATAAGATAGGGACTCGGCGGATATCTCATATCTGAACCTCTGTTTGTTGTAATGTCTACCATATGTATATGATCTTTTAGGTCCAATATCGAGTTGGCCATGAGTCATACTTGTCAGAACTTCTTCTGACTTAGTGAATTATTATCTTCATAATAATTCACTCGACTCATCGAATGCAGACGTACTATGCCACTACACCACAGTCCCTAGATGATACAAAGGAATCCAATCAATTAGACCTGTCTATCCTTAATTATTGTATACATATAGTCTCTCATCCATCTAATATCCCAGAGACCGTATACCGGGCATGGTGCTGTCAAACTCATATGGTTTCTACTCGAGTCTCGTTCTAATCAGATTCTCCCAAAGAACTCTTTCTCTCTTAATCTGAATGACCCTAGCTAGGGATTTATTTGAGCAAGAACACATAGGATATTCCTCTCATGACACCGAGAGTAGATGATCCTCTATCGATACTCATTAGTCCTCGTAAGGTTAGCTATCACTCCCGATGATCGACTGTGCTATATTTGGACCCTCCAGACCTATAAGTCCAATATCAAAGAATGTAGTACTCATACCGGACATCCTTGATGTGCCGAGTCTAAGGACCAGATACACCATTAGAACTACAAAATTATTGTCTGACAATAAGGTATTATCAATCATCCAACATTCCGTAAGCGAATCAATCAATGAACTCATTCCATAATGAGCACCTGTACTATATCCCTAGTGTCCTCACACGAGTAGTTATGAGACCAGTTGCATTCATCATATGGACGGGTATATAGCACACCAATTTGTCTGATTATCTCGATGTTCCTCTCGAGTAACCTATGACCGAGATTATTTAGGATCTGTGTTTAAAAGCGAATCGGTGTCATTATCATGATCTCATCACGATCCGATTTCCATTGCACAGATCCATGAACATCACAATATATTGAAGGAACAAGCAATATAAAGTGATAAAATGTCAAATAATAATAACAAGCAAAAAATCTACGTGTTAAGTCACATGTTCCATCATTCACGTGATTAGCTTGTAGTGTACCTATAACTAGCAATCAATGCTATTAAGAGTAGATTATCTGCTTTATTTCCCAATAGAATGTCAATCAAAAGCAGAAGTGATGTGAACCTACTTGGAAGTGACGATTAAGTAGAAGAAGAATCGATGGGCAAATTTTACGAACGAATGATCCAAAAACTTTAAAGTCTGCGAGGCGATGCTCGTTAAAACTCCAACAAGCATCCACCTAGTTCCAGCGGCATGAGGCATTTGAGATACTAGCGCATACTAAGGATAGTATTTTCCTTCATCTAAGAGATATGTATGAAATAATAGGGATCAGCACAACTCAGTTGACCCCACACCAAAGTTAAAGTCATTGGCGAGTTGAAGCAATATAGCAGATTAAAGTTCGACTACTCAATAACAACGATAGAGTACAGTTAAGAGTCAAGAGGTGCATTGCAATTGGAGTAGACGATTGAAAACTCAACAAAGGCAAAGAGATGCAGTATTTGAAAAGACTTCGATGAGGACGTCGAAGGAGTAAGTGAGGGAGAATATCACGAATAAAATTGTTAACAGGATATTTGATATAATGCTCATGTATGTCTGTGTCTTTCGATTTTTTTCATGCTTTACACAACATGTAAAAAGCTAACAATAGGCTTAGTAGTCACATTTTCTTTAGTTTTGGTGGTCATCCTAGGCTTGCTAAAAAAGGTTATGTCATGTGGACACTTGTAAGGATTTCGGTTTGTGGTAGATAATTTTGGACCTTTTGTTGTGCGACCGTTTAGAGCTTGTGAAGTTTGTTTGTAATTTGTATTGATTATGAAGTGTTTACTGAAATAATTGTTTGTGGATCCCGAGCGAGATGTTTTCTCTAATTTCTTTTCTCTTTTGTAGATCCTAAGGGACCATAGAAGATTTCGGGGAGGTTGATCTTTGCGGACGGACACGCAATGGTGTCGTACGACTTAAGCAAAACTAACTAAGTGTGTGACCTAGTGGGCGGCTCCGTCGTGCTCACCTGCCTAATTTGCACGACTTCCATGTTGCGATCGAGAAAGGTGGCTCGGCTGCCATCTAAACCCAGGCCTCGCTGCAAGATGTAGTGGTCTGCGTAAACGACGAAGAAGCTCGATCATTTCCTCACCTCAGGACGGATGTCTACCCGTTCGATCAGCTTCACACGTAACGCGAAAGGTAAAATGATCCGGACATGGTCTTTTTGTTTTCGCTCAATTTCGTTGCTCCGATCAGATTTACTCTTATTCACCTATTTGTTTGAATTCCATGCAGTATGTTGATTTTGGTCCATTAAACGTAAAAAGATGGGCGTGAGCATGTGATTATTTCATAAGCTGCATTGAGTAGGGAGAACCCGAGAGTGATTTTTAGAATGAGACACTTACTTGAGTAGTGTTAATATGTTGTTGGTTATATAGGTTAGTTGTACGGTCTTAAGCGAGTCACCATACTCAAATTTCTCTCTTAACTTTGTTAATATATAAAGAAAAAGGATGGATTCAAGTAACAAGTTGTCAACTGCTTTATGAATTAATTACTATATGAGTCATAATATGAGATATGTATCATCAAGAATTCAACAGGGCATCCAAAGAAAGGAAAGCAGCACACTGTTGTCGTCTGAACACAATAATAATAATAATAATAATAATAATAATAGCTGTTAGACTTTTTTTTTTTTTTTTTAATCCTGAGAAGCTCTTATAAAATTATGTACATTTTCATTTGTAACCATCCCAAGCGTCCTTATCATCTTTTTTGTCCACTTCGGGTCGTGGGCTTGTTAGAGGCAAGCTGTTTGTGCTGCTTAAGCCCCTCCTCCGGTCTCTGCTATCTCGATGGGAAATTTTCTTGTCAGTAACACTTACTAGTAAGACTGTTTCATCAATCTTCTGAATTTAACATTTTGTCCAAATTACCTGATTCCTCCTCCTCCTCCTCCTCCTCCTTTGCCTCGGTGTCTTGATCCATCTCCCATTCCATGAAATCTGACAGTGTCATGGAACCGTTTGATTCTAGTTTATTAAGCTTTTCGGTTTCCTCTGCTGTATCGACGAGGGATTTCGCCGTTCCAGTAACTTGTTCTGAATCCAGTAACTTGCCATCATGACCCGGATCTTGAGCGAGAGAATCTGCACGAAGAACATCTTCTATCCGAGACATCACGGTGAAAGCTAAACTTTCTAGAATCCTCGAGTAGCTTTCGAGGATGGAGTAGCCCACATCCTATACGTACGTACGTACGTACGTACGTACAGAGAGAGTAAGTAAAATATTTTGTAGCGAATAATTGATCTGATGCTGTTTTAGAGAAGGAAGAAATACCTTATTGTATTGGATCTTGCTTATGTCCAGCTGTGATTGAGGGATACCAGGGAATCTGTGCTTGAGAATGAGTAAAATTGTTTCTGCTCTATCTTCAAACTGCTCCCGCTTCCCCCAGCTGACGGCCGAAACCCATGATGATTTGACATCTTTGTTGTGCATCTTCCTCTTCCAGATGACAACAGATGCTTCGATGCGATCTTTGAGGTCCAGGATCTTGTGCTCGGTCGATAAGTCCGCAGATTCAAGGAACGCTTCGGCATCGAAGTCTTCCTCTGTAATATTTCTATATAGTGCATCTCCGAGGCTTGATCGACCGTTCTGTTGTGTCATGAAAATTGGTCGATGACTATTTAGGGTTAGTGTTCCCAAGAAACATAGGAAAGCAGTGGTGCAAAGAGTATATCATCCCATAAGAACATGGTGGTAAAGAGTAGGAAAAATTCATCTAGTTGATGGTTGAACTCTCTAAAGTAGCGAGAGTCTGCTGCTACAATGGGAGCAAAATCACTTTCCCAGCCTGCAGAATGTAGACCGAGTTCCAGACTGTATGTACTTCCATGATTAGTGCAGTGCAGTGGTGCTCCGGAAGCAGAAGAATGATTATGATACGCGAGCTATATAAGTTTAATCCAAGGACTGCATTTGAGTCGGGCAAAAGCATCTCTTGCAGGCAGTAGTTTTTATTCCAACCAGTTATGGGTTGTGAGGATATCAAACTCGGATGATGCCTACCTTAGGAAGGGATTCGATATAGTCTTCTGGAATCTCCATTTCCATTAGAACATTCGCGTTGATGGCCATAGCTGCTTTGAGCACTTGGTTCACGAGCTCTTTCTGATGCTGAATCCATTTTCTTGATGCTTCCGACAACCCGTTCGGAGGGACTCTCACGGTTGGGAGCCACCACTTATCATCGGTCCTCTGTGCATTTCCCTTCTCGGATTCATCAGCATCTCTGGAGACGTACCAGAACTCTTTTTGGTCCTTGAAATTGTCGAGGTATTCCTGTACCATCAATCAACATTAGATAGATAGATAGATAGATAGATAGATAGATAGATATATACATACATACATATATCAGAATCGACCAAAGTTTTATGGTTACTACATCCGAGGATAGATCATCTATCTCCTACAAGTTATGTACTTACGATCAGCATCGCATCAAGCTTCCTCAAGGCAGGAATGTTCATGCGAAGATCTTTTCGTTGCTGTGTTATCATTATCTGTAAAGAGAGGATGACACAAAAAAGTGTAGAAGAATCAGGTTTAGGTCTCGGGGTAGTTTTTTTTGTAAGAGAAAAATGTTGCGAGTGTTGTTCTTAGACGTCAATGAAAGGTAGCTTTATTTTTACCTCCATGTGTTGTTTTCCATCCTCTGAGGTCTGCTGGGAGGCAACAAACTCCACAATATGATCGGTGACGGATAAGAGCCAGTCGATTTCCTTTCTCCACCTTGCCTTCCTTTCTGCCGACATCGGTTCCAAGCGCCACTGCTCTCCGAAAACAGAAGCTGAATAAAGCAATGAGCAATGGGGGAACCATTACATTAGAGGGGGAATGCTCATTTGGATAGCTCAAGTATGCATCGGAACGGCAAACAAAACCTGCAAGATTTGTGATGGCATTAGAGAGAGCCAGAGCTGAGGAAACTCCTGTTCCTGCACCGGACATGTCTTCACCGAGAAGAAGCTTTGCGAACTTCTCCTTCATCAACTCCATATCTGCCAAAACAGTTGATCAAAGAGAAATGATTCCATCACGGTGAGAGGTTAGCTATATATAATACCCCAATCAAATTTAAGCTTCGTTACTGCAAGAACAATATTGTTGTATATATGATGGGTGTCCAAACCGGGAGACCAAACAAATGTGGGCTGTAATTTTGCTGCAAATAATCTCGATGCCATCCATCATCGTTTTAAATATTCGTACGAGTAATTGCCGCTGGCTTACCTGATGGGGGGCCATTTCCATCCTTTCTCGGCCTTGACTTGGGTCCTTCCTCGGGTGAGCGATCAGGCGCGGTGCCGATCTGCTGGCCCTCCGAAGCGTCGCTGGCCGTTGTTGAACCCTGGCTCCTGACGAGCACCTTGTCGTCGGCGACCGACCCGCCCCCTCCCGCATCCTCGAAGCTTAAGGCATGCGATCCGTTGCCTGAGTCCTCCAACATCTCCTCCCGGTGCATCAACCTGTCAAGGCCAAGTCCTAGCTCGAGAAACCGAGCTATCAAGCGCCGAAGGCTCGAAAGGGCACCATGTCAAGGCAAGCCTCGTGCATGCCCGGCCGGCAGACGGAAGGGAAGGCAGGTCGAAACGGTGTTCCTTGGACGAGGAGGAGGGCAGCGCTGCTCAGTGCGACAAACACAGGGGAGGAGAGCGAGAGAGAGAGAGAGAGAGTTGTCTTTGGCAAATGGTCGAACGGGTTGAGGAGGAGTCCACCTCCGACATGCACCCAAGGGAGGAGCGGGGATTGTGTCAGGACGTGGGGTGCATGTAAGAGGGAAAGGGGGTGGGGGAGGAGAAAGAAAGGGAGGGTTAAGCAGGGAAGGAAGAAGAAGAATAATAAAATAGGAAAGGAGGCTATTTATGGGCTGGCCGGGTTTGTTGTGTTGAGGAGAGAAGTGGGTGGTCAGATTTCCGGTCCATAGATTCCGAGGCTGGCAAATAGCCCCGGGAATTCTGGATCTTTCACTGACCCCAACCCCAACCACAAGGATTTATAACGGGTCGGGTCGGGTCGGGTCGGATTCT
This sequence comes from Musa itinerans, assembly GCA_001649415.1. Taxonomy (NCBI): domain Eukaryota; kingdom Viridiplantae; phylum Streptophyta; class Magnoliopsida; order Zingiberales; family Musaceae; genus Musa; species Musa itinerans. The sequence goes on along the minus strand of LVTN01000616.1, from coordinate 103,638 downwards.
TTTCCTAAACAGACGTCTGTCTATCCAACCCGTTTAAATTGGATCCAAGTATCTTCGGCTAGCAAATTAGACAGTTACCTAATTCGGATCGATGAAGCTCACCAGTTTAATATCCATTATATCAAACACCAAAGTCCTCTATTTGATGATACCACGTTTTTTTTTATAATAAGATTTTTGGGATCAAATCTCATCGCTTATCTTAAAGAAAAGAAACATTAAGATGAGCAGCATGCTAATTGGAGCTCGCATAGGTCGATCCTCCATTTCGATTTGCTTAACATGATATAATATTATGATATGGTAGTTAAACTATAATGGATGTAGTGAATAATTTTATGGCACAATCAATCATTAACCACTTGTGCTGAATGATCGACACTTTAATGTTACGCAATCGACACAGCTAATATCTCAATTCTGTGTGACCTATATATATTCTCACACTTTAGTTTTACGGATAAAGTTATAAACATGATGTTTGATATAATACTCATGTATGTTTGTACCTTTTGGTTTTATTCATGCTTTACGCATCATGTAGAGGGTTGGTCGTAGGTTTGACAATCCTATTTTGGTTGAGTTTGGTGTTCGTTTTAGGTTTATAAATGAAGATTATGTCACGTGAGCACTTGTGAGGATTTCGATATATGATTGACCATTTTAAACCCTTTGTTGTGCGACCATTCAAAGCTTGTAAAGTCTATGTTTATAATTTGAATTGGCTATAATGTATTTGTTGAAATGATTACTTGTGAATCTCGAGTGAAATACTTTTTCTAATATGTTTTCTCTTTTGCATATCTTTAAAAGATTATAAGAGGTTTCGAAGATGTTTGACCCTTAGTGGACGGAAATACAAAGATATCGCATGACTTAGGTAAAACCAGGTAAGACCATGACATTAGTGTCACGCAATTGACACGTGCCCAACACTTTAGAGCCATATATGTATTTGACATCTTAATACTACTTAGGATGACATTTCAATGTCATGTGCTCAAGTCGATCAAAGTATCCTTGTCTTGGCACTACATTTATCACAATCAATTGTTCATGATAGCCAACATCGATGATGAGAGTAACGATCTCAAGAGTTCATTATAAATGGCTCCCCAAGTAAATTCATCTAAAACTTGAATGTAGCTTTAGAGCTCATTATTATGAATTCTTTGAATTTCAGACTAATTTAAACATCAAACGGGTATTTAATCACAATTCAGACTTCATCATAATCTTTATAGGATTCGATACCCTTAGAGTTGGACAAATTAATCACAGATCAAGATCGAATTAATGCATACTTAGAAAAAGGTCACGATTGAAAAAAAAAAAGAAAAAAAAGAAGGGTAGGTTCTTTTTTTTTCTTTTCATTTTTAACAGTTTTACTGCTGGTAAATCATATGGCAATGAGTCGGCCAAAGATGAAACTTCTAAACTTTGCAACAAAAATAAATAAATAAAAAAGAAAACAAAAGGATCCAATTCGTGGGTTGCCCAAAACTTTACAACAGTGTCATGTTTCTTTTGCCCACACAAAGTTGATAGACCAGTGCAGTCAGTGCTTTGTGGCAGCCAACGGTGGCCGTCATCATCTCTCATCAGTTGCCAAGGACCTCCTGCTTTCCTCGTTGTTCAGCCATGTCCATTGATTTCCTTGCACTCCATGCAACCTGTGCCAAGGGCCCCTCAAGATTGACAGCCTAGTAACTACTCACTCTCACTAATGGACTAACTTCTCTGCTGAAAAGATGACAGGATAAAGAGGCATGCACCTTTTATCATCACCTCTGCCGACCGAAACAGCTTTGTCGCTCACTGTGTTCTCCCATCCATCATGGACAAGAGTTTTGACAGCTCAGTTTAATCTCAGCGAATTGAATCGGTTTATAAGCAAGCAAGCAAGGCTAGAGTTGTAGTCTATTACTATCAAGTGTCGGATATTCTATTTAATGTTAGATTATGATTAAAAACATAATTAAAAGTTTATCCATATGTTCCTTCCTCGACCAAAATATACGGTCACCAATCGGCAGAAACAGTGACAAAGGACAACAATCATGATGGGTGCATTATATTTATATTTGATATCAGACCTGAGATATCAAATCATGGTATCCTTACTTACAGCTGCTGCAGCAGCTACAATCATTCATTCAGTGAGGAATCTTTTTTGTTGTTGTTCTCTCCAGAAGAATTCATTGGTGCACTCACACACAATAAGAAAAGGCTGCACAGAGATGAATGCCCAATAACCCCCACACGATTGGAAGCACAAGGAATAAGAGGTGATATATTTTGCTGGGACGTCCACTAAGCGAGAACAAGTTTGAGGCACCTATCTCTTCCTCGCTCCTCATCCCGATCCCATCATGCATCATCAGCTTCCTCGCCCTCGTGAGCGACTCCTCACCGTCTGCATCGTGTCCACCTGCTCTACGAATGAATGCTCTGATAGAGCGCTTTCGAGAGGGGGGGGG